>JMFS01109475.1:0-16698 GCA_000699545.1 Podiceps cristatus
TTTTACTCTATGGTAGTAAAACCACAAGTAACCTTAAGTTAGCAACCACAAGATAAGAACAGCCTTTTCTGCTAGTTCTGGAGAATGAAGTAGGCAAATACATGCATCTATCACTAGAATTATTTTGCACAAGGTACTCAAACACAAGTAATCTTAAGTTAGCAACCACAAGAACAGCCTTTTCTGCTAGTTCTGGAGAATGAAGTAGGCAAATACATGCATCTATCACTAGAATTATTTTGCACAAGGTACTCAAAAACTTGAGGGGGCTTTTTTTTTTTTTTTATTTGGTACGATACTATGTTTAATGCCCTTTGTAAGTCAAATGTTTCAAGACTGGGTAAATCAGTTTTGTTTCTGAAATGCAGTGAACTGCTGTTAAGGAAATATTTTATCAGCGCAAACAGCCCTAATTTAAGAGTTATAATCATTTCAGAACACAACTGGATCATTTCATGTTCTTTTAGAAGATTAACAAGACAGCAAGCGATCACCAAAGTAAATAAAAAAAAATTACTGAAACTTTTAAGCCTATGTATTACATAGTTTCTACATATTGAAACATTTTGTTGCACTTATCTGGCTACTCTCTTTTCGTTTGTCAAGCTATGATGTACGTTCCTCTAACAAAATCTGACCGAGGTATATGACAGCACACCGTTCTAAGTTTCACACAGACCTTGTGATTTATCCAGACCTGCTGCAGTGAGCGATACATCAAATGAGACATTACATGGTGTGATACCAGTACCACAGGACTTGGGAATTCTGCTATTTTTACTCCTTCCTCTACCCAAAAACCATAATACATCACCAAGAAAAAAATGCTACTCAAAAATAAACAGAAGAAATATGCTAGTCAATAAAACGTGCTGTTCTAGGTCAGCATTTGGAGTGAAAAACACTGACACGGAGTGTTCAGATTACTCTGTATTCTCCCTCTGAATATGAGAATCACATCTGTCAGACTAAACATGATCATACTAAGAAAAAATAAAAAATCTCCAGCAACTCCTCTACAGACAGGCAAGATTAGATGCCTCCAGCTCAGAAGATTCACATCATCAGTAATTCTACACTACTCTGCATATCCAATACAGAGAGTGAAACCCCCTTAATAGTTCCCACAGGGGAAAAAGAAAAAAAAAGGGGGAAAAAAAAAAAAAGAGGGTCATCTCTGCAATGGTTTCTCATTCCCCAACTTACAGGTTTCACAGGGATGTTGGTGCTCAATTGGGAAGAAAAAGATTTCCCTAAATGAAAGTATTAGGAGGCGGTGTTCTAATGTCACAGTGCATTGGTCAATCTGTCAGGAAAGCTAGTTTCCTGAAAATCAGCTCAGTATAGATTTTTTTCTTAAATCATGTGCTTCTCAAATTGCTAACAGATACCTAATTTGAGTCTCTCCTTTCTTTTCCTACTTTGCTTTTTAACCCTGTACATCCATGCGATGGATTCACACTGTTTTCCAGCTAATGCAGACCCTCGCCAGTGACATCTCCAGCCACCCTGCAGCTTGTGTTAATGAGAAGCATGAGTTTCAAATCAAGGCATCAAAAGCACAATTTTCTCAAAACATTATCCTGTAAGAGGTCTCTAAAGCAGCTTTCCCTCTGGGTTTCAGTAACCTCAACTAAAGCAAAATTCCTACAGTTCAGCTTGTGATAGGAGAAATGCCACGATTTTGAAAAGCCATTTAGATAAAGCATGCAAGGGAACCTCACGTGACTCTAGATCAGGACCTGCCATTGACCAAGAGCTCTCTTCAGTCACATCCAATTTCCACGATCCTACCTGGAAAGATTTAGAGGGCATCCGTGGCTTGACTGTGGCTTAACCCTCAAGTCTGACTCAGAAGCCAAGAATTTCTGTTCTCCGTTTCCATTTCCTGCTAGATTTTGGCAGGCCAGCATGGAGTCCCTATAGAACAACAACTACATATATCATGTGCTTCTATCCTGACCACTTAAAAATTCCTTTTTCCTTCAGGGGTTCTCCTGCCCTCCCCTCAGAGTAAATTCTGTAGAAAAACTGTATGGTTCAGGTAGGGAGGCTGGTCTGCTTTTTAAAACTAAAAAGCAATTCCAGACAAAGGAATTGGTTTTATACACCTATGATCACGAGTCAGCTGAGAAAGGTTACAGAAAATTCTGGTGTTCACAAACAGCATGGTCTGGTTCTTAGAGGCATAACCGCTCAGCAGCTCACTGCTCACAGAAAAGCAACTGTAGGGTTACTGAATTAGTTCAAGAAAAAAGAAAAAACATTCTGAACCATCATCTACTTCCTGAGCCTTCAGACCTGCCAAACAGAAGCGTTGCTCAGTTCCAGCTTTATGTTTCATATCTTCTACAAAAAAAGGCAGTGTTATTTTCATGCCAATCTGGAATGAAAGTCATTAGTATCTCTTCTGTGAAAATGTTTCAGCATGAAACAGGGACAAAGACTGAGGAGGTTCTGTCAGAAAGTGACTGGTTTGCACCTTACCTTTTTGCTAGTTACCAGGTGGCCCATTTAAGGCTCCAGGCCTCTCCAGTGTCTGGGTAAGGAAAACAAGCCCATAAAAGAAGGGGGAGTCGCAGCGCTGCCCACCCGCAGCTACTACTCGAGTACCAGCAATGATGCACAACTGCCATCCTTCTGTTCCCCACTACGCCCAAACAACAGGTGTAAGAGCCTCGACTGCTCCTCTTCCTTCATCCCAGCTTTCTGTACAGAGGGGCACATTCTCAGCTGACGGAAAACTGCAGGACCTCAAATGTCTAAGATTTTTTCACGTTAGCCAGTTCCTAGCCTTATGTAGGGCTCACCAAGGCACTCAGTTTAAGGCCAGAATACAAATAGCTCTGTTCCTAGTATGTATTTTGCTGAGAGTATTTGAATTCTTGAGTTCCCCAGCATTAAAAGTACTTTAATAAGTTAAATATTGGGCGTTTTCTAAGTGTGTAGGGAGTTTCCTAAAGCTTTTGATCCTGGTTCCTGCAGGAGTTACTGAAATCCACTATATAAGGTGAGTATGATTTATCTGGGAACCACTGTACGAGCATCTTCCAACTCAAGAAACTAATATGAACAAGCAAAAATTACTTCTTTATAGTTTTATCGCTACTTCCTTTCACTTTTCCATTCTACTTACAGCAAAGCCTGCCAATGGGCTCTTATTTCTATTAGACTGAATGAGGCCATAAACATAATAAACATGCCTTAAATCAGTGAAAATAACATCAAGCTCCCTGTGCCTACAGAGCATGTCATCAGTGAAAGTGACATACCTAGACATATGTTGATACTTAAAAATACTATTATAAAATTGTCAGCAATTGTCACCCTTCAATTATCTATGTCTACGTCTTACTTATTTTTCTGCCCTCCCAATGATTAAAACTACCCAGGCCACTACATAACTCTCAAGAACCCGGCATTTCCATCCCATCTTGCAACATTCCCAAAGATCTTATCTGCATCTTGGGAAGGCTCTTTTTCCGAGTATGAGGATCAGAGTTTGCTTTGAGGTCTTGCTCTTTGGTGGACTTAAAAGGACATGATTTTCTCTGTTTCACTGAGGGTAAACAGGACCAGAGAAAAGAATTAAGTTGCTCAAGGTTTTTGCTGCAGATTTGCAGCAAAGCTTAGAATAAGACATCTGACCTGCCAATCTCCCACCCACTTAATGATAAGAAAAGTAATCATAAATTAATACCAAACTGAAGATGACTTAAGCATTATTTATTTCATCTGCTGACTTAGAGCATGATCCTTCTGAAACAGAAATTGATGGTAAACTCCCATTGAGTTCAGCGAGAGCAAGATTAAATCCCTGGTTTCTTTCCTCCCACCAGCTTCCCTGGAGAAGCCAATCAATCATGAAAGTTTAATGACTATCTTCAACTTAGAAATAACAGTGAAAAAAACCCGCACACAACTGTCATTGTGTATTTCTTTCCCCACTCCTTGACCAGACTTCTAATTTTTACTTGGAAAACTCAACAGGAAAACACAAAAACCCGCAAGATACAAAGGAAGTCTGACCAACCCCCAAAGCTCATCTTGGACTTAATTTCACAAAGCAGACACTTTTGCATTTAGGATACTTTTAAAATCACATTAACTGAATTGAGAACTGCTTTCCTCCCCTGTTGTGACTCTCCTTTACCTCCCTTCCTTTTTCAGGCCAATCTATGCACACACTGCGGGGACTGCCAATATGGAACATCCCACTGACCTTGGCAATTGGCAGCTGTGATCAATCATTTCATAAAATCCTACGTGTCAGCTAGAAGCCAGTGGTGTTCCTTAAGCAAGTCAATCTGCTAAACAGTTTAAGTCATGAATCCATTCAAAACACTAGAAAAACAAACTTACTTGAATGAAATATTACTTTATGCTTGATGTTCTCTCTTTTTTTTTTAATGGTTAATAACAGAGTAGAAATTCTTCACCCTCATTATGCGAAGCTGCTTGCAGATTCTTCAGTGCATACTGATTAATAGAGGGCAACTCGTCATTTACAGGTGAAGTTTACCACAGGTATCCCTCGTCATTATACCCATATTAGTAACATGCATACAGTGTATAGTTCCCAGCTTTTTTCAGACAATTATTCTGACCTAAATATGAAGTTATTGACTAGTGATGGGTGTTACTCATTTAACCAAGGATATTATAAGCAACAATCAGACTTGAAATCACTCTTGCAATCAGTCCATACTCCGTCACCTTTCACAGAGTATAAATTCAAGCATCAAACTGACACACGGAGATACCAGCTCCACCCGGCATATCAGTTCTCTTGGCATAGTTATCATTTATGCAGTGGGGATTGGGAAACCATAGATATCAAACAAAATGGAAGCAAACGTATCTCTGTCAAAATTGAGTATCGGACTGAATTGATATTACCAAACACTCCACTAAACGAACAAGACACTTCTCAACCCTAGGCTGAACTTTGGCAGAATGAGATCAGCATAAAAAGTCATTCTTTCCGTAATTATTTCCTCTTTAAAAATAATGTGTCAATTGATTTCTTTGGCCAATTTGCTTGTTATTGAGATTGCATAGTCTACTCTCTGCTCCCAAGTAGTCCTATGAGCATAATTTAAGTGATTTGTGAACCTTTTGTATACTTAATCTATCCCACAAAGCTAAGAGTTTTTCCACTCCACCCTTTGGACAAATCAAAGTGAAAGAATTTTTAAAAATACAGATCAAACATAAGAGGAAAAAATAAGGTGGAGGAATAAGAAACATGAAGAAAGTACACTGAAGAGAAAGAGAGAAACTGAAAAAAGAAAAAAGCCAGCTGAGAACAAGTGAGGATAACAAAGACATGACTCACTGGAGTCACGAGTCTTGAACGAGCAGAGAGGCCTGTGCAGGTAATCTACACTAAAATCTGATCAGAAAAGGATTTTTACTACATTGAATACATTGCAACACCCTTTAGAAGTAGGACAATAAAGTAGAAGCTTGCCTCTTAAAACTTCATTCAACTCCCACAGCAATCTATGGGAACTAACTCACATTCTCAGAGAACATGACCATTACAAAGTACAATAATAAAAGACATTTCCATTCCCACACTGAGGGAAAAGGATATGGTATTTTGCACATTTTTACTATAAAACGAGAGTACTGTGAAAGGCACCTTCTTAGGATACAATGACACCTTTCCATTCTCACCTAAACCAATAAAAGCATGAAATGCAGACAAGGTATCACACCTCACAGGTGTTCGTCCATGTAAAAGCTACTCTGAGGCAACATCAAAGACCGGCAACATCTAGCTTTGCTAGATCGTACATGGTTAGACTTCTAAATTTTTGATCTGATTAATGTCTGGTGAGAGTTTTATTTTGGATTGGACTTTGGCTGGGAAAGGATTAAAAGTCAGGTTCATTTCCAACTTCTATCTGCCAAACAAATCTTGAATTCTCCTGGAAAGAATGGGAGGAAAAGAAATTGGCAATAGCTAACTGCTAGTTTCAACAGCAAGGATGGGCACATACCTGTTTTCTCAGTGTATTCCTGATGGGGAAGGAAATAGATTCAGAATTGTTGTGGTTTGATGGTATTTGAGCACTGTGATAAGTCTTGGAGGAAAGGTTTCAAACAAGAACTTGCTAAATCCATCACCACTTAAACACGACAGTTTATCTTTCAAACTTTCTATTGTACTTTAAGTTACCTGCTTATTACTGCTAAGTGAAAACTGTTCCTAGAAGATGAAAATAATAGCTTTTAAATGCAACTGGGTTGTAGATTTTCCTGGCTGTTCTCATGTCTTTGAGTTAGAATATGGGAGTTTGTTTCTGGCTTGAACAAGAAAGCTGTGAGAAAACAAAACATCACTTGCTTAGAGCGTACGCTTTCCACCTGTACAATAAAATTAACAGCCAATGAGACCTTTTCATAACTGGATCCTGGAATCAGTTTCAAACATCCCAGTTAAAAGCTTGGGTGGGGGGAAGCCGACTGACTTGCAAAGAACTGCAGCTCTTCTCTCCATGAATGCTGTCACATCAACTCAGGGTTGAAGCTCAAAGTCGAGCTCAACTCGAGACACAAGTACATGAAGGATATGCAGGTTCACAGTCTAGTCTCACCTGCCTAAGGCTCTGAAGTCTACTTCAGGCTTGTAATTGGCACTTACCATCAACTGGTACACACTTTGTCTGGCACTTGATTCTGAAGGGGAGGAAAACAAAAACAAACAAAAAATACACCAAAAAAAACCCCACAAAACAAAACCCAACACACAACCAAAGCCATTAGCTCTAACAGGAGAGTTTCTTGGTGCTTGGCTGATTTACTACAATGAAAAGTCAATTCCTACACACAATAAAAACCCTGCTGCCTTTATGCACCTAGAATGAAGAAGCTTTGCCTGTAATGCAGAAACACAAGACTGTTTAAATACCTGCAAATGAGACCACTTGCAGATCACAGGGCAGATGGGCTCTGCTGCAGAGCCAGCCTGTGGACTAGAGCAAAGCTCCCTTCAAGCATAACTACCCATTTCATTTCCATGCAAACCAATGCAAAAGAAAAACTTCCTTGCTTTACCTTTTTCACAGAGTAAAGTCATGTATATTCTGAAATAAAAATTACCTTTATCATATACACATTTATCCACAGTCTTGAGTTTATACTGCAGCTTTTTGTTCATGAAAACTGTTAGATGCTTTCAAAAACCTCACATATTACAAACTATTTTGCCCATTTACATTTCAGTGCAATCTTTATTCATATCACATTTTATACTTAAAAGCTGTGCTGAAACTGGAGAAATATCAGCCAAGAGTAGAATCAGCACTGACCTCCACTACCAAAATGTAACTACTATAGGCAGGGTTCAAAGCTTTAGGACTACCATCAGCCTTCTGCTGAATCAAAGCAATTTCTTGAAGGTAAAAAGGCAATGGCAACTAGAGTACAACTCAGCCAAACATGAGACCTGCAGTTCTGCTTTGCAACACAACTGTCTTCAAAGTGGTGCGATACCTCTCACTTCAAGAAAGAAAAATAACTGCAATAAAACCAAAGAGCCACACTGAGAATTCCAGAATTCCTAATGGAAATCAATAACTTCACACTTGCTGGCAATTTACCAAAGTCAAAGGCACTGCCTGCATTCATAGAAGCTGTGCTTTTTGGTTTAGTTCAGAATTTTGGAGGTACTCAGGGTCTTCACCCAGTTTGTCTCTAGTTAGGCTTTCACTCCGCATGGCACGGCATTTTCCAGAAGTTAAAAGAGCATTCACATCTCCAATAGTACTTAAAGTCAGTTGAACCTTATCACCTTAACACAACTGGTCTTACTGGTAAAGACTGAGGCAAAGAAGGCATTAAGCCCTAAGAAGGGCTAGCAATCATGAGACCTCTCCCAGCTGCATACAGAATATTTCATCTGCCTCTTCCTCCTGGTTGGGTGGTCTATAGCAGATTCCCAACACGGTATCTGCCTTGTTGGCCTCCCCCCCAATCCTTACCCATAAACACTCAACCCTCTCATCACCATCACTAAGCTCTAGATAATCAAAACACTCCCTAACATACAGGGCTACCCACCACCTCTCCTTCCTTGCTCTCCCATCTGAGTTTATAGCTACCCATTGCAGCACTCCAGTTGTGCGAGTCATCCCACCGTATTTCTGTGATGGCAACTGTATCAGAGTTTTCATGCCGCACAAGGGCTTCCAGCCCCTCCTGTTTGTTGCCCACGCTGCGTGCATTGGTGTAGATGTACTTCAGTTGGGCTTTTGACCCTGCCACCTTTTTTGGAGGAAAAGCCCTAATTCCTACGTGACCGTTCTCAGGAACTTCCATGGTTTCTAAGACATCAATAACCCTTGCGTCTTTGCTGCTGCATGGATCTTCATCCTCTAACTCCACTGAGATGGCAGACTGAAGTACCTCGCTAGCACATGTTCCCTCAAACATTGGTGGGATGGCTGCAGGGAACATCCCTGCTCCTGGCTGCTGCTTGGGACGGGCTGCGTCGGTCGTCAGGTGGTGAGTGCATTGTTCATTTTATATAATCTATCATCCTTATGTATTACTATTACTATCATTAATATTTTTTTTTCTTTGCTGTCTTGGTGAACTGTTTTTATCTCAACCCACGAGTTTTCCTTTCTGTCCGACTCTCCTTCCCACCCCACCAGAGAAGGGGCAGTGAGTGAGCAGCTGCGTGGGATTCGGTTACCAGCTGGGGTTAAACCACGACAGAGCTCATGAAGCACGCTGTATGAAGCAGGGCAGTAGGGATACCCTATCGTAGGTTTGCCTAAAGCAACCTTAGGTTGTCCCTGGTGAATATACCAAGCAAATGGTTTGGCAACCACTGCAGCAGTCTCTCCTGCCCTCCTTGCAAATGGCAAAGTCTGGAATTCTACTGAACATGTCATTTTTTTCTAGTGACTTTTCACACTTCATATGACATTTCATAACCAACTTTGGGCATTCTTTCTACAACTCCAAGAAACAGGCCATAACACGTTCAGCTTTACTTGGGCAATGTGTGCCAAGTCTGAAAACTATAAAAGCGGAGAGAAAAATATCACAACACAAACCACACTTTGTCCTTCTCATGTACTTTTTTCTTAATGACATTCTTTGCTTTTAGCATGGATGACTTAGATGGTGCTCCAAGGTCTATTGCTAGCAGTTCTATGTACCTAATAACCCACACAGTACCTGAGTGCCCAGTCACATTTATATTAATCCAGAAATCACTTTACATTATTCAAGTCGCTCTTTACACTGCCTGTGGGTAGCTGGAAGATACTTAATCCAGCAAAAGTTCTTTCAAGATAGTTAGCCTTTCAAAATTGTTGGAAAAGTCTGAATTTTACTAGAGTGATACATTTTATCATGTGACCGTGGCTTTTACAACCAAAAAAAAGCAAGCAAACCAGAAAACCTACACAAACAGGGCTGCCCTAAACAGATTTGCCATCTTACGGGAACTACAGCCTTCCAAACAGACAAACCCAGGATTTCCAAACAACTTCACTGAATATTCCCAAACTCAAACAAGGCTCATTTCAGGGAAATCAGAACAGATAGACCTGACTGACAGTCCCTGATGGCAAGTGCAGTAAAAATAAAAAAAAATGTCTTTATAAGCCCACACAAGTTTAACGTCTAAACCCCAAGTAAGCTCCACCATGTAAATTGAACTAGAAATTCTAGGGAAAAATCCACACCTCTATGCGTTAATGTGAGACGTTTGCCTGCCTTATCTAAACAGAGGTTACCAACACTGTACAAAATAAGAACGGTATAGATTAAGTCTAAAACAGATTGAAAATCTGAAAGAAAGTATTATTCATGTCATCTTGTGACAGGGACATTATAAATACCATGAACTGGCAGGAAGGATGATAAAACATGCACTCTCGGCTGTCTAAACTGAGTTTGAAATTCACCATTCCCATACACTGTAGGAATGAAACTTCCCAAGAGCACTGGAAAAATACAGTTAAATTAAACAAACTAATAATAAAAACAAATAGGCTCGTTCCAAATAGACATAAGTGATTTCCAAGTTTTGTCTTACTATATTCCCACCCTAGAAGAATAGCCCAAATCCCCATCCCAGCTGAAGATGAGAAAATGGTGGGGGCTGAGGCTCCCCTTTATTCCCTCCAGTATCTTCAAGGCTTCTACATTAAGACACCATAGAATAAGTACCTCAGAATTACCCCAAAGTTCCTGTCCAACTCACAATCTAATACTTTACTGGAACTCTGGAAACTAAAGTGACCTAGCCATTACAGTTCAAGAGAGCATGAAGCGTGAGGGTTTCATTTGCAAAAGACTAGAGTATCTTCCACCTCAGAAATTATTAAATTTAGAGTCCTAGCCTCTACCAGTTTGCTTTCATAATTAAAAAAGATATCGCAGTTTTGTTGTATTGGTTCTTTTTCATGAAGCCACCTAATATTCTCATCTTTTACTCTTTCTTTTCTGTAAAGTAAGGAGTCCACCATTGTAATTGCTCACTGTAACCTGATAGCTAGAAAACACCCAACTCCATCTTTATTAAATTTAAAATCTGGCTAAGAATACCCTTCCTTCAAGCACTGCTGAGGGGTGGAACTAATGTTCTGCCGCACTGTATGCGAGGAAGAAGAATGCCTGCCAGGCCTCGTTAAACACTCTTCTGCACCACCGCGGCAGCAGAAATGCAGCAGCGCACAGACCGTACGAGGATTTCCCCTATTTCAGCACATGGCAGCAGGGCTTGGGCCTGGCCTCGCTAACGAGCGCTCCAGCGAGCAGCTCCAGCCGGAGTTCAGCAGTCAGGCTGCAGTCAGTGAGTGTAAGTCACATACAAGGTCGTTAGGCTTTATATTACTACCACCCCTCCTCCCCCTGTGATAACAAGGGCATCACTGCTCAAAAGTTTTTTAAAAAAAAATAATAACAACAACAATAAAAGTAGTCACAGCAAGTCCAAGGGAAGATGCCCAGCTTTACTTTGCAATCATCTGACGTGTGCATAGTGGTCAAGGGTGTTCTCGGTCAGAAGCTGGTGTCTAATTGAGCCATTTGTAGTGCCATAGAAAGCTGCTCCTGAAGGAACTGATAGGCAAGGAGAAAGTGGCTGCCAGCCATCAGCACTTACAATTTCTATTAGAATCATACAGCACACAGTTGTTTCATATTTTAGAGAATGAATATGTTCATAAAATGAGCCTAGGAAATAAGTTCTAATGTTAAAATTGTTCATGGGCTGTGTATAATGAAAATCAGAGCTTTTTTAAGGGGGGGGCGGAATCAAGGTTACAGGCTTGGGGTGGAGGAGTGTTACAAGGAAAATCAAGTTTTTGTTTGTTTGTTTTCTTTTAAATCAAAGTTGAATGGATGCCTTCTTTTTCTAGAGGATTTCCCTCTTACTGCCAAAAAGAAAGTTTCCTCATCTCTCAGCAGCACACAGAAAAGATATCAGCATTTTAATGATGCTGAAGTGATTGACTCTTTAGTTACTGGACTCTACATTAAAATCATCCAAATTGTTTAATTTGAGCCCCAAACCAGCTTCACAGGCTCGCCTGCCCTGCTGCCTTTCCAGCCCACACATCCGAAGGCTGCCCAACCAGCCCGGCCGGCCACGGGGCTGAAATCCACACCGTATCAAGAAGACAGCTAAAATTAATCCGGCTCCAGGAATGCTCACATGCCACAATCATCAATAAAACCCATCTTTGACCAGGTATTACTACCCGAATTTTCACGGGTTTGTCCCAGTTGAAGAAAATTACCCGACAGTGTTTAGGTCTGTCGGCAAGCGTAGGTATTTATTAGCAATAGCAGAAATGCTATCAGCAATTACCTTTGATGGCCAAGTCAACACGCTGGGTCACTGAAACATACTGACTTCCTTCACAGCTACTTAAGTAAGGTCAAACAGCTTTGCTCCACAAACACTACACAAGTGCATAACCATCCTTTCTTCATCAGATCCCAAACTTGCATGGCTCTCTGAAAACACTCTCGATGGCTAGAGCTTTATTTTCTGCTATATAAAGCTATTTGCTGCCCTGCCTTTACACTTGGACTTCTGTCCTGTTGCCACTGAGCACATTGTTTTATTCATAAAGCCAAAAGGGCTTTATCAAGAGTTACAGGTTTGAAATGTATGTATACAAATGGCAGTCATCTAGCTCATTTTGTTGCTGATTAATTTGCCTTGCTCTATATAAAATAAATGTTACAATTTCAAATCAGTTTCTTCTGTATACACATCTACCCTCAATGACCATTTATAGCTCGCCCTTGCTATGCACTGAAGTCTGTCTTCCCTGCTATTCTCCCATTCATGAAATGATCTTTATCGCCATTTCCCTTCTGCAGCGGTTTAGAAGGAACTCCCCACCCTTCCCTCTCCCAGCTCCAACAGTTCCCAGCAAGAGATTTCTCCAGCACTTACAAGAACTACCATCACTTAGAGAGTACATCTTGACCAAACTTAAAATGCAGAAAGAATATTAGTTATTTGTCCATCTCTATCTGCCTGTAGAACAAGTGTGGTAAGGGAAACCATAAGAGTATCGACTCTTTGAACGAGGTGGGGCGGAGGGGCAGGGAATACGTTAAGTTTCAAACAAAAAAAGGTAGATCCTATATCCTATCAAGAAGGCAGGCCAAACATACCAAATGTGGTCAGGTACAAACTTGTTAACTTCAGGGACATTGCTCCCACACCCACCAGATCATAACTTCTCTCAAGCAGCATTTTCACCATCTCAGATACCATCACCACCGTAAAAATACTCCAAGGTAAATTTAGCCTTATTATTTCAAGGTTTAAATTGGTTCTCATCAGAAATCTAGGAATCATGTTCTGTAGAGAGAGAAGTGTATTCTACAAGACCATTTGACAAACCCAGAGCACCAGAAACATTTTCAGGCACAGATGAAAAGACACTGCCCTCACACTTACCTGCTTTTTTCAGTTATATCACCTATTACCACCTCTTGCAAATGTGGCTTCCTGACCTACACATCTAGGTATATTTTCCATTCACTTGTGTAGATTGAATAGACTCACTCCAAATCTAGACTCACATAACAAAGGACTGGACCAAGTATGTAATTCAGTCATCAATTTAATGATTTCTAAAGTTGGCCTTGTTCTAGCTTAAGGTTAAAAAGCAATGAATGTATAATTATTGCTTAATAAATAACCAGTATTGTATCATTTTTTTCATGCAGCTATCTAGATAGGATAGAAAAACATTAGAGCCACAAGAACTTACACACTAACAAGGTTTTGCTTATAGCATTAGGTACTAATTAACTTAGAAAGTGACTGGAAAAAAGGAGAACCTGTAGTTTAGACTTAGGTGTATAATGTACTCGCCTTACGTTTTTGCCCCTTTAACAAAACTGAAACTTCAACTTTACTGTAAATACACATACACTGCAGGTAACACACATTTTGTAGAAATCAGTCTAATCACAGGCAGAAAGCTAAGTATGTTGCAGAATGGGGCCTGAAAGTGTCAAGTAAATAAACCTAAAAATAACACTATGAGATGCATCTTAAAAACAAAGTTTGGATACAGTAACAGAGTGAAAGAAAACATCCCACACCACTAGCTCATATAAAGCCCACATGACAAGGAAAACTGTTGCAGATTTTATTATCATTTATTTTATAGAACTGACTTACTATATGCGCATTGTACAAACAACTTATTTAAACTGTTATAAGCTTGCTTTTGTTTCAAGTTTCAGCTGTTGCAGTTCAGATTCTTGTGTTTGGTTCTTCTTTAAACCGTCACGTTCTTTATCAGAGGTAATTTTGTTAGCTAAGAAATAGAATTATACTTTGAAAGCTTGATAGCAAAAGCATCATTGCCTGCAATACAAGACATGACTTTAGCCATTAACACACAAGTAAAAATACGTAAGTCATTTGGACATTGTGTCATGAAAGGAGTAGATTTGCTCTTGGCTCCTCAACCAGTTTCTAGTAACTTTCTTGGCAAATAAGCAGTGATCAATTTGTCAAAATTAGCTGTTTCCAAAATGCAGTGACACCAAATATTCTACCTCACTGCCAGGGGGCACTGACATTTTGAATCTTAAATCAAATGCTACAGCAGACCTAAAAAAGCACATTTTCCCAGTACACTCCAAACACCTGCCATTAGATTATACGCCATTCGCTATCCAACAGCAAAGGCCTTCATCTAGCCCCTCACCTTGTTTTCCTCTAGTGGTTACAATACAGAGAATTCGTTTATAGTTCACGTTTCCCAGAAACAGACATTACAGTAAATACACAAGGAGGTGTTTCGCAGTAGTATATGATCCCTTGCAGGATTTGAGTAATTCCTGTGCTAACTGGAGACCTATGTTCAGCAAACTGGTGTCTTCTTAAGGACTGAGATGCTGAGTAACTGTCAAGCAGCATGACTGGTGTCCTCCTTGGCTAGCCATGGGTGCAGTTCCAAAGGGAATTTTAGGAACAGTTACAGGCAAAGTTGGTAACCCATCATAAATATTACTGTATTATGAGCTAGCAGCCTATAAATCCCTTCCTAGTGGCATATCCCTATGGGAAAGGGCACACAAGCTTCCATATGGTAGTGATATATCATGTGATTTTTTTAAAAGGCATACTATAACTCGGACTTATTTACTGTTCTCTCTCTTCATATCTATAAACAAAGAAAAGCTTAAAAGGTTACATTCCTTCCTACTCCTTGCTATGTTATTTAAACCAAACTGAAAGTTTAGCTGCATAAATGTCTGTCATCTGTACTTAATTCTTGGTACTTTCTCTTTCTTCTTCAGAAAATTAAATACCCAGATGTGTCTGACTAAATAAAAGGAGGGGCTGAATCATCCCATTTTTCTGCCGAACTAGCAGAAATAATGATAGCTAAGAGTAAGGGGAGAATCTTAAAAAACAAGACAACTTCAAAAAGGTTAAGCATGCTGACCAGTGACCATATTCTATATAGGTTTCCTCTATCTGCCACCACACATAACAAAGCACAAAATAAAATAAGATACCATTTACTTTTGGTTTAACTCATAAAAGAATTCAAAGGACTTCAGTCAATTTGTACAAATCGTACCCAGGAAGAGACGTGTATAAAAGTTGTTCAAACATCTGCTAAGGAACAAAATCAAATTATTCAAGTTTTCTTTTTACTACTTTTCCCAGCTCTCTAATACAATCACAAAGGTTCAAAAGGACAATTTTGAAGGACTAATAAGCAAACCAAATAATGGGACATATTCAATCCCCCCCTTCTTGCCACTTCTTTTCTTCAAGGTAAACTATCTGTCTATCTGTTCTTCAATTTACTGTTCCCTCTTAATTTGATAAGGTGAGGAAAAGGTAGCAGTCTACGAGAAGACTCAAGAATCATAGGAGAATCCATCCTGGAAGGTACCTCAGGAGGGCTCTAATCCAACCTCCTGTTCAAAGCAGGATCAGCTCTGAGGTCACACCATGTTGATCCAGCCAAGTCCTGAAAATCCCAAGGATGAAGACTGCACAGTGTCTCTCTGGGCAATCTGTTCCACTGCCTGACTGTCCTCGGGATGAAAAAGTTGTTTCTTATAACCAGTCTGAACATCTCATTTCAATTTATGCCCGTTTATGTCACTGTAAATGGCCTGGCTCCATCGCCTCAATAATCTCATATGTTATGCTGGGGCAACGGGAAGGCTGCCCCAAAGCTGTCTCTTTTCCACGCTGAAGAAGGTAGTTCCCTCAGTGTCTCCTCACAAAACAAGTGCCTCCACTGCCTGGTCATCTCAGCAGCCTAGTTCTGGGCTCTCATTTATTAACAGCTTTCTCATATTGCTCAAAAGTGGATACAGTATTCTAGATGCACTCTAACAAGCAGCTAACATGGCTTCAACCCTGTCTCTGCTACCAGGGCACTAACCCTTCCACAGTTAGATCTGCAGCCAGAGGAGAACCTGCTTTCTCCTGCCAGAAGTCCCATGTTTCCAGGCTCCCCCCTTTACCCCACCTGAGGCCTCAACCTCCGGCTGCCCGCCCCTTCTGGGCAGCATGGGGGCTGAGGCTCTTTTCTCTGAAGGACATCTGTCAAGACACCATGAAGCTCTTTTACACCATCCCTGACACTGTGCATCGTGCTCTCACAGAATCACAGCATGTTTTGGGTTGGAAGGGACCGCTAGCGGTCATCTAGTCCCACCCCCCTGCAGTGAGCAGGGACACCATTACCCAGACCAGGTTGCTCAGAGCCCCGTCCAACCTGGGCTTGAATGTTTCCAGGGATGGGGCCTCCCCCACCTCTCTGGGCAACCCGTTCCAGTGCTTCACCACCCTCATTGTAAAGAATTTCCTCCTTATATCCAGCCTAAACCTACCCTGTTTCAGCTTAAAACCATTCCCCCTTGTCCTGTCACCACTGTCCCTACTGAAAAGATTCTCCCCCTCTTTCCTACAGGCCCCCTTTATGTACTGGAAGGCCGCAATCAGGTCTCCCCGCAGCCTTCTCTTCTCCAGGCTGAACAAGCCCAACTCTCTCAGCCTGTCCTCACAGCAGAGCTGCTCCAGCCCTCGGATCATTCTTGTAGCCCTGCATTTTTGTATCCCCCTGCATTTCTGTAGCCCTCCCACCCCTGCAGCTCCTTACCGCGGCCACACCGCTCGGCACGCAGCACACACCCCCTACCTCTGCCCCGCTCCAG
>KL282403.1:0-36846 GCA_000699545.1 Podiceps cristatus
CTTGCTGAGGGGACACTCTGTCCCTTCATCCTGGATAAACTTCATACAGTACCTACAATCCAAGGGGAAATGGTTAGTAATCTGCTACACCATGTAGACACATGAGAGAAATGTTGAGATCAGGAAAATAAACCATCTGCAAGGAAGAGCGAAAGAGCGTAAAGATTACTGTCTGCTGAAGGAATTTAAGAAGCCACACAATCCATTCTTCCAAATTTCTCTAAAGGTCTTCTTGACAGGTGTTGGAGAGAGTTGCTTATTCCCTTCAAAGGGAGAAACAAAGGTGCTTATTTTCTGTGATGATATTAATCTAAAAAAGTCAGACATCTCTGTGTGTTGTAATGTGCCTACTTCTACTTAGCTCAGCAGGCCTGTGATTCTGAAACTTAGCCTTAATAGGTTGAAGGCAGACTTTGTGGGTGGTTTGGAAATCACACTTGAGCAGGTGCCTGAACTGTTCACAGCCCAGTGTGAATCTGTAGGCTGTGCAGCCAGGACTGTGTTACCCCGCGTGACCTCACATCCTTCCCCACAGCAGGTTACAGCACCAGCCCTCAACCAGCTCCCCAGCTGGTGATCCCTGGTCAACCTTCTCTCCAAGCGTGTTGGCGGGTGCCTTGTACAATCAGGCCTGATATGTTGTATCCAGCACATGGGCTCCCATGGAAGCAAAAAGGCAAAACCTCATGATGGAAATGGGAGAAGTATTTATTTTTGTTGCCAGTAAGGTGGGGAGACCTAATCCAGGTAGTCTTACACTTGCCTGCATAGGAAATGTTGTTTCTCGCTTTTTCATGTTTTCTCTAAAAGGTTGCTCTCATGGCGCTCTGATTCTTATGTAGTTTCAGGACCACAGCTTGCATTTTTGACACTTGAGGTGTCTAGAGTGAGCAGAAAGGACCTTATTCAAAAAATAAAGAAACAGGTATACAGAAGGAGCAGAACCATCAACTCCTGTCTTCATCTCAGGTATTTAAAGACAGATGTTGTTCATCTTGAATACCACTCGATCAGATCACTGAATACATTGAAAAGGGAGACAGACTTTAAACTTTGGTCACCAAAACCATCTCTGAAGCCAGAGTAGAGAACAAAGAAGAGGTATGTGTGCCTATGCAGTGTCAATACCCTATGCTGATGGGCTACAGGACTCTGTATTATTCAGTTTAACAACCCATATTAAGGATGCCATACGCAGACAGATCTCATTGTTATATTCTGCTTAAATGGTAATGAACACACATAAAGTTGGTTCTAGGCCAAGACCAGCTACAGTGGGGTGCAATGTTCAAAGCAGCTGGAGGGGTTAGAAACTGTTAGTCATGGATACTGCTCTGTGAGGGTTCAAACTGAGGTCTTAATCAGGCTTAATCTACTACATTCTGTGTAAACCAGCTACAAGAGAGAGACAATGCTAAGTGAAAGAGACCCGGAGAGAAACTTTAGTCCAGAAAGAAGCCAGTGACAGATTTTGGAGTGTGAGCAAGCTCTCCTCACTCCCACCTTTAAGCCTGATTGACTGGACCACCCTGGCTGTGAACACAGCTGCTCTCAATGTATTTAGGACATAAACAGCACTTAGAGGACAACATCACGCCATGGGATATGATTATCTCTAACCTCTTCATAACAATAGTAGCCACACTGCAAATGCAACCCTGTAGCCTTTTTGCTAGGGACATGGAAAATTTTTGGAAGCAAAAGGCATTAAGTAACACATAATCTGTTCACTTTTTCCAGTAATTTGACAAGTATATCTAATGCTTTCCAAATGGAAATATACCTCTTTACTCAGCAGCTGAAGAAGAGATGCTTCGAGGTATAGCTTTTTCAGCATTTTTTATAAACAGCTTATAACTTAAACTGTTTATTTTTATAAACAGTCTTTGGATTAAAAACACTTTGTAAATGCCAAGTATTTTGTATATTTTTGCATTTCTTGGTTGCATCTCAGCAAACGTTGTTAGGTCACAGGTGACAGACAGGGGTAGAATTAGGTAGGTGCCTTGCATGTTTGCACGAACAACATATTGTAGGCTTTTATTCATCCAAAAATGTCCCCCAAGGCTTAAAAATCGATACAATTACTGACCTGGTTATTTAAAAATCATGTTACTTCAAAATTATGAAACAGCAAACATGTTCTCTTTATCATTATCATGGAAAAATTGATAAGTCTCAAGTGTAAATAAATAACATTTGTATAGAAAAATATTTAGTTGGACTTTTTTCTAGGATTAATTCTAAACTGAAGACTCAAAATGTACAAATAATAAAGGTAATGCAACTCCAAATGTAACCCTACATACAAACTGTACAGATAGCTGTCCCTCTCTACAATTCGACAGGGGAAAAAAAAAAGAAAAAAAAAAAAAAGAAAAAAAAAGTTCTTGAATCTAAATATCCTGTCTTTCAGTATATTCCAGTCTAAATATTGTTTCAGATCTCATAGCTTGAGCATAACACATAACAAAGTCAAAGCATTTGGGTACATCATAGTTTTCCAGACTTTGCATGGAAAGCAAACAGCTGCTCCTTGAGGAATTCTGCTACTTCCCAGAAAAAATAAACTCTGTAAATAAAATTTCTTTCAGTAAGACCCATCAAACTTCAGACAACCATCACCGCTTCTATTTCTTGAATGAGGCTATGTCACTACTCGATTTGAGAAAAGTGGCTCATATTAGGAGGTCAAAAGATGGTTTTATTCATTTTTACATAAATACCATTAAAACCCATTGATTCATAATTTAGTTGGCATAATTAAAAAAAAATATCTCTAACAGTGTTCTGAAAGTGCCAGGTCTATTTGACGTAGCCGATCCCAAGCAAATCAGCCAACGTAGGGCTACGAAGATGATTAAGGGCCTGGAGCATCTCCCCTATGAGGAAAGGCTGAGTAAGTTGGGACTGTTCAGCCTTGAGAAGAGAAGACTAAGGGGGGACCTAATTAAAGTTTATAATTACCTGAAGCAGGGGATGCAGGGGGAATCAGCCAGCCCCTTTTCAGTGGTCTGTGGGGATAGGCCAAGGGGCAATGGCTGCAAGCTGGAACATAGGAAGTTCCGCACCAACATGCGGAAAAACTTCTTCACAGTGAGGGTGACAGAGCACTGGAATAGGCTGCCCAGGGAGGTGGTGGAGTCTCCTTCACTGGAGATATTCAAGACCCGCCTGGACGCCTATCTCAGTGCTATGTCCTAGGGAGCCTGCTTTGGCAGGGGGGTTGGACCCGATGATCTCTCAAGGTCCCTTCCAACCCCTACAATTCTATTCTATGAACGTAACTAACTGAACTCCTCTGACTCTAACGCTCCCCAGACCCGCTTTCCGACACCAGAGACGGGTGGCTGGCCAGAAGGCTGCATTCACTCACCTCTCTCACTTCCAGGACCTAGATTAAGCATCTCACCTCAGTACTGCTTATCTCCATGTCCATCTTGAAATTTCAGTCTACCGTCTCCCTCTTAAAGCTCTTTTGACCTGTTTGATATTGCCACAAGCTAACTACTAATGTTTACACAATTACTATAGCTGAATTTCCATTTACATATTTTATATTCATGAAAAATTCTTTTCAGAATTTGGAAAAGAATTTTTGTAAAAGAATGCTGCCTAGGCATTCTTAACATGTAAAAATTTATCCCTTGCAAAGTTCTGGTATTTTCAACCTGCTTTATTTTTTTACATGTTGAATTTCTTTTTAGTCCTATTTTACTGATCTCTTCAAATTGTACTGCAGGAATAGCGTGTCATCCCATCAGTGTATTTTGCAGCAGAGGGTGTCCTGAAGTGAAGGAGCAGGCAGTATAGAAGCCTTTAGTTACCATAGATATATGTAGGGCTGAGGAATGACTATTGCTGTTTAGTCTGGTGACTCTCAAAGGAAAATATTCACAGAAGAAACAGAAAATGGTACAGTTTTTTTGTTGTTTTGGTTTTTGTTTGTTTTTGTTTTTGTTTTTTTAATTTTTATTTTATGGGACACTATTTCCTGGCCCTTATCTAGCCATTAACAACTTGCCTCCCTCTTTATTCTCCTCTGTTGCAAATCTGATGATGAACTTAAATTTAAGTCCAGAAATATATGTTTTTTTCTCCTCATTCTTGTAATCTTTGAGAATAATACATGATTTCTACAATAAACGAAAATCCCCTCCAACAGCAAGAGTCTCTCATCCTCTTCTGCTCTAACTGTAAATGGAAGAGCAAAAGGAAGTAGGCACTTTGGCTTTTCCGTGGATATCTTTGTCACATAACCGAGTAGTCAAAGACAGCAGACTGTTGCTGACTGAGCAACAGTATTTTAAGCACTTGCAGGATGACAATATTGTGAAATACAACATAGCTGTTGAAACTGCAACAAAGATGTGCCCTTCAGACACATTGCAGGTGTCTTTTGAACGACAGCAGCAGAAGGAAAAGGCTTCAGCCTTTTTTCTGACTAAAGTTATGTCATGACTGTACACATACACCCAGCTGTCCGCTCCTGGGTTCTTCAGTAATACAGCCTTTGGCACTTGACTTCACAACAACATACACTACCATTTCATTGAGTAAAGTGTTTCTTTGGTAGTTGCATGATTTTTTTTTTCCTCCAAGTTCCTTATCTCTTGATCCAATCCAGTTTATACAAAAGAATTAAGCCCTACACTTGCTCTGTTCATATTAGTCAGTAACATTTTCCATAACGTTGCTTACTTAAGCAAATGTGAGGTGGGTGTAAGTACGTGCAGGTCAGCAGAAGTACCTGCATCTTTTCTTCTTGAAGGTGAATTTCTAACACGCAGAGGTGAGAAACTGGATAACATTTTAGCAAGAAAAAAAATAAATCAAAATAAACCAAATCTTGGAATTATAGAGAAGTTTTTGAAAAGTTATTTAAAATGTGGAAGGATGGTTAACTAAAAGAGCAAGATCAGCTGAAGAATTATCTGGGTCAGATCTAATCAAGACCTAAGCATAGGGAATTCCCTCTTTAGCACAAGCAGTGCTGTGCACCTGTATCATACCGTTTGATATGTGAAGAGCTTTGCCAGCTCTAAATTATGTCACAGGTAGAGCTGTGTGACTAACTCATAAAGGAGTTCTATATTGAGTTTCACTGTCTTTCCAGCTCAAACAATAACTACAAGCAAATTGTGATCTCTTACCATGTTCAGATTATTTTTTTTCCTTTGAGTCAGTCAAAAGATCTGATTATTTCAAAATTCATCTAAATTAAGGTAACTGCATGCCAATATTCAACTTCTTTATTTGTCCCTGGCTGGATAAGCACACAACAGCTTGGATAAACACATTGTGCTTTCCATTTACACTAACACATTTACTGAGATGCTAAACTGTTCCCAGCCTTACACAAAGTCTATGTCTGAACAGAGTCTGACCTGGATGTCACCTAGGTAGGGCCCATACATGTCACAGTAATAAAGATTTTTAAGTCAAGTCAATATTTCCAGGAAATTACCTGCTGCAAAAACTCCTGTGTCTACTCTTTAAGTAACCACAGAAAAGTGATGGGGGAACAATTGATCAGGAAAAAAGGGACACACAATACTAATATAACTAGATTTGCAGAGGGAAAAATATGACTGAACTAGAAATTTAAAACAGATCATCTTCATTCCAAGTAGTTATAATGGGGAAGAAATAGTCACAAAACCAGAACTATGTAGCAGCCATGTGCAAGATGATATAACTGTACCCTGGAAGGCAAAACCCAATATTGTTAAAGGATATCTCTGATAGGATCAGGCAAGAATGTCATAGGTACAGAAAGGGAGAACTCTCATCCCTGATGAAGAGTACTGCATAATATAGCTTTCTAGCTTGGCCTGTGGTGACAGCAAACACCAAGCAGTATCTTTTGAGAGTAATGTATTTCTCACAAGTCTGAAGTGATTTAGGAGCTTAAGTCCTCACATAGGAAGTCCTACCCTTCTTAACACTTCACAAATTCTATGAAACAGGAAAAAAGATAGAATGTCAATAATGCCTTGGCTCTCCAGTCATGTTAAGACTCCTGTGCTTAGCAAAGAATGATAAACATGTTCTCCATTTCCTATTGGTCAAGTACAGTGAAAAATGGAAGAATATTTTAAAACGTAAGAATTATATGATGGATCACATACCTCAAGGATGTCTTACTAAATATTGAATGTGGAAAGTAAAACTAAGAATAGTCTATTCATGAATGATCCATTTGCTGCAATGTAGTCTCATAAATATTTGTCCAAAACTTTTGAATAATAAACACATCTGAAAAATGAATGATCTACTTCAAGACAGTTTCCACCTAGAAAAATACAGCTAAATTCAAGAAAATGTTCACCGCAATTAATGTGACTAATTCTAGTAAAGACTAATGCCTGTTTCTCCTCTGTCTTGCATTTCTTGCTGAAAAAAATTACATTACATTCAGAGCCTTTAATTTCTACAGCAAGCTATATTTTCTATTATCTTTCTCTCTTCCAGTCAAAACTGGTCTGCTTGTCACTGAAACCTCCCAATGTGCATCAAATTCACAGTTACTACACATGAGTTGTCATATTGCTGAGTTCAAAAACTCAGCTCTCAATCATGCCACTTACGATTTTTTAGCAATATTTTGCTAATTACTTTTAGGCTAATTAATTCTGTGGATTGGCCTCTCTCTGTGTGCCCTGGAGCCATTTGTTATGCTATTTTAGTACAGAGAGTCTTTTGCTACTCATTTGGTTCCCTACCTGGCACCATGACGGATGCTGGGAGAAAGGCTGGAGCCTCTGGTGTTTCCCTGCAGGGTCTGAATCCCTACTGCAAACTTTAGGCTGCAGCCCAGTTTGAATTTAGAAAAACATGCTGAATCATTGGCAGGTTTGGTGCAGCTTGTTTCTGTCACACAGTAAGGGACTGTTTTTGTTGAATCTTGAAAGAAAAACTTTCCTGTTCCCAGTGGCTTGCTACAGAATACTGAGTGCTCATGTCAGGACACTTATTTTTCAGCACTTTAAAACTGTAAATTATATTTGAAAATACGGGGTGCAATTAAAGTGAATATTGCAGAGTCTCTTGCTGTTGCTAGTCACTGTTTCTGGCAATTGTCATTGTTTGTGACATAAGAAACAGCATGGGAGTCCAATGTCAGAGGTTGCATATCAGCTTCCATCCTGTCAGAAGTAGTTTAATATTTAAAAATGCAGCCAGAATACTGATCCCGGAATAACACCAGTGCAATGCAACGAAGAATCAGGCCCTTAATATTTAATCTAATGTTCAACATTTAAATACAAAGCCGCCTCTTCTCACAGGATCAGAACAGAGGTAGTCTCTAGCTGTGGAATCTTACATAGTTGGAATTTCAGATGTCACTCGGATATCACTTTTTTTTGTTTTTCGCTAATCTGAGTATCAGACTCAGCAGACATCAGTAATCACCTCAAACTAGGTTCCTGGGCTAGGCACCAGAGATGACAGCAAGTCCTCTTGCCATCCTCATGAAAGGAGGGACAGGCTGTCCAGCATAGTGCGCCACGCTCACCAGGATGGTCTCGGCTCAGGAAGGAACAAGACCAGCAGGAGGTGGGCGACAGTCAGTGGATACCCCAGGAGTCACTCACGGGCTGCCCATCTGCGGTACTTCGGGTCAGCCTGGCACTGACAGTACTGTCTTCCCCCTCAAGTGCTACACTCACTTCTGCACACGCTCAATTGTACTGTTCCTCCACATACCAATTGTACTTAAAAAGGCCTTTTATTTTGAAATACAATAGATAAGTGGTGCACATGACTCCTGGCGTACACTGGTGTCAGGAAGGAGCATGTGAACCCACCGACACAAGCTCAGGTCCTAGGCATAGAATTCCACTTAACAGTTCCACGGGCAAACATCAAGCGGAGACTGTACATGTTCCCTGTCTTTCCTCTTGTCTTAACTTTCTAAGGGTCTCATTAAGTATGGCCTCACCTCTGGAGCACATTCCTTTCATCAGTCCACAGGAGCCAGGTTTGGCAGCCAACAGAGCAAAGGCCACTCCTCTGCTTTCACTCCAGTCTAACATCTTGTGTGCTGTTTGAAGGAATTTATTTGTTGCTATGTATCTGGGCACAACAATGCAACTCTGCTCCCGCTCATGGATAATAGCTGCTGCAACTCCCAGTCTCCACATATTTCACCTTGGTCACCTTGGTCACTAGTTACAGAGGCAAAAACAAGACTAAATAGTAGTAAATAGTATTAAATAATATACTTAGTGATTGTAACTGCATATCTTCTCTGAATTTCATCAAACTTTATCCTGTAATGTGAGAAACATACGGTAAAAAACAGCAAAACAACTTCAAATTGGAATCTACATGTATCTGAAATGATGACGTACCACAGCATTAAGTTCTGCAGAGTCTGTTAATGGTTTAAATGGTACACATCAATAGATGTAGATCGCACTGCCAGTGGATGGTCAAGACCGGTGCATTACACAGTGCATTAATTTTACTAGAATCCAGTGATGACAATGTGGCCCTGTGTTATCTTCCATAATTAAAAAAAAAAATAAATCTTATGAGATTAGGAATAGGGAAATGGTAAATGACCAAATTAACTTTTAAAGCATTGTTGCCTCTGAAATTCAGGGATTCATCTTGGGATAGTATTTTCCATCCTATGATCTGAGGGTAGCAGAGTAATGGCAAGCACGCTATGCTTCCTTGCATGGGATTGTAGCTACAAAGTGAAGCACTAAAAGCGACTTCACGACCAGCCTTAATCCCATGGAAAATGGCATGGTGTGAACAGCGAGGAAAAAAGAAAAATATACTGTGACACTGAGTAAGGGATGGCTAATAAATGGATATGTAGAAATCGGTGGGTGATTTAAGATTTGTACTTGATGACAGGAAGTTTAAGTTTCATGTTGTAGACATAGGGTCTCTCATATAGTGGAAATAAGACAATGAAGAGAATATTAGCAACCATTTCACATGGACTTGAAGGGTAGGAAATATCTTGTAAGAAGGAAAGCAAGAAGAGGAATTACATCATAAAAACAGAGGAAGAGGAGAGAGCAGATGAGAGACAGGAAAAGGCAGGAGCGCCGGGTGCAAATCGCCCTGAGCGTGGGGTTTGGCCCAGAGGCACAAATGAATAGCTCTCAAACTGCACATGTTCTCCGTGCACGGGAAAGCAGAAATCCGTTTAGTAACCCTCTGTAGGCAAGAACATTGCTGTAACAGTGAAGCGTCTGTCTTATTGTTAAGGCTGCCATTAGCACTTTTCTGTGTGTGAAAAGAAATCAAAAAATTTTTCTGAATTTTCTTTGGATAAGCATTTAGAATCATGGAAACTGTCTTTTATTGGAGACTCTCACATTTTGCAAGACTCCTGGCATCATTCCTGTATGCATTTCTAGATTGTTTTTGAACAATTGCAGATTCAGAGTCTCATTTCTTACACTTGGGAGTTTCCTGCTCAGCCCATAGTTCATAATACTAAAGGGATTTTTTCTCCCCTAATTACATTGCCTAAAGTTTTCTTTTCCTTTAGGTCATATATTTATCATTTCCTGTTCAAAATGAATTATAATTCATCACAGCTACTGGCATTTTTTTTCAGCAGTTGACTTGGGCTTTTTTTTTTTTTTTCTGTTGGACAAGCTGCGGGAACAGTTGGTTTGAATCATATTTATTAAAATTGTATAATGGAAGTAATTTGCATTTCTGTTATGTCTACCATTGGCCAGATCCAACAATAGACCCCCTAGGAACTGGTGAATTCTTTAAATGCTCCCTGAGGTAACGTGGATTTGCAGAGACCCTGTGCCTCGGACAAAAGTCAAAGATCTGGCAAAACCAATAATTTTCTCTCAAACAAAAAGCCATAAGAAAACATAGTTCTACAGCCTGTTTAATTCATTCAAACTAATGCAGAGGGGAATGCTGAAGGCTGTCATTTACAATTTGGCTTCTTTTCCAGAATATGCAAAAGTGTCAACCAAACAGAGTAGATGTGCCATAGAGATGCTGACAGTATTTTCTGTTTATCATGGTGTAGGTTAATAGAGCTAAAATGACTAACAATAAAAGCCTCCATTGCCACATTTCTAGCACAATAATCCAATTAGATTGCTTAGACCTAATCAGGAAAGGCTCCAAATGTTGTAAAGGGAGGACAAGGTTCAGAATATACTTGCACTCAGTTTCAGACTATATACCCTGTTTCAGACCCAACATACCTTCACTGCTCCTGCACCACCTATACTGGCAAATTCCTTGCAGTACCTGAAGCAGTGTTGGCCCAAAGCAGTTGCTCTCCTAACAGCTCTGCTGTGTTTAGAGGAGAAGGTGCTAGTTTAAACTTAAATACTTGGGTGAAATGTTCACACTAATTGAGTTTTAAATTGGCAGAATAGGCATGCTAAGGCAGTCGAGAGTTTTCAGAAGTGCTGTACCTTCCACCCGAGCTGTTCCAGCAGAGGTGCTCTGCATAAACCCGCCTGAGAAGCGTCTGGCCCAGTCATCTCTGACTGCACTCTCAGTGCCTACAAGATCAGCAGATGCGTTCTGTACACCTTGGAGTGATGTGCTAAACCTCTACTTCATCTTTCTTTCCTCTTTATATCATCCACTTCTTTCTTTTGTTTCATCAATCCATGATTTTTTCTCTCTGATCTTCAAATGCTATGCATTGAAATGTGTTCTAGCCATTTACTGCAATTCTGGACAACAAGGAATCTATTGACCTGGCCAAGCTGTGAGAGAATTAAACAAAGACCTAGAAAACAAAATCAATTGTTCCATCCTTCTCTGAAACCTTAAAATGGCATTTGGTCATCCATAGCATAAAACCAGAAAGATCACATTTTCCGTAAAGATGTTTCTCTAAAGGACAATTTAATTAGATTTCTCTGAATTTTCTTTCAATGATCTGATAAGAAGTTTAAAATGAACTCTGCTCCTTAATAAAACTGGAAAAGCAAAAGGTTTAAGAGATATGTATACAAACAAATTTAGAATTTCTTAATGTCCTTCCTCAAGAGACATTTATTCTAAGCTAGCTGTTACAGGGGTCAAACTTTCCTACAATTATTCATTGGACCATCACTTGGGTTTCAGAGGAAAGGTAATAGGGCAGCATTTACGGTTGCAAGAGCTAAAATGTGGAAACTGTAGTTGAGAAAATGCTTAAAAATTGTACAGCAGGACACCTTTGTTATGAATAAACAGTAAAAATCCCTGAGTGGGATAAAATAGCATTATTGAAGGAAATATCAGGTCTGTTACCAATAAAGTATAGTGTATTGAAATGCACAGCTGTTGTTGGAAATTCATAGTATGTTGAAAGTTAATGATCGAAAGCTGATTAATTTTGTATGTTAATAAGGAATAATTAATAGGCAATTAATTGAAGTACATAAACATATAATAATTAAATTAATTACATAAATAATAGATGGGAAATGAAATAATTATAAATTAATCAATTCATTAATAAGTGGTTTAAAATGACAAGGACCTAAGTAATGGAATTCAATAAGTTTTGACTTCAACAAACATTAAAAACTGCATTTGACTCTCATTCCTACTTTTTTACAGATACAGTGAAATTCTAGGTGCAACTGATGCGTTCTTTAAATTTCTTTATGTTAGGAGTGGTGTCTAAAGCTGCAGTGTGATGCTAAGATTAATTTTGTGGGCTGAAACATGACAGCATGTCTTTTTGTGGTTTACTGTAAGCCAATACCAAAGTTATCAAGATTAATGCAGGGACCTAACAGCTATTTGTCCAAGCCCTTTTGTGACATCTAAACCAGCTTAATAAACCCGATTTTTAAAAAGGAAGAGAGTTGTTGCAATAGAGAGAAAATAATCTATTAGCATCTTAGTTCAATTTCTGCATCAATTTTGACTTTTAATTGCCTGCTCACTCCAAAGGGAAATCTTAACTCTAAAGAGTCACGTGCATTACATCATTTGTATTTACATACGTGCTTATTCTAAGAATACTCATTCAAGGTGAGCTATTTATTTCTTCCTTCAGGGACATGCATTCTCCAGATAATACTGAATTTACCTATTGATGAAAAACTGGCAGCTCCTATGTTCTTTTACCCCCAGAGTGAAACAAAAAGTTGCATCACATTTGCCCCAGAGTGAGCAAGAACAGGCAGAAAATTTGACCAGCTACCTCAGTTTGGCAGCTCTGTAACTACCTGGACATGGGCTTTCTCTGTTGCAAGTCTGGGGTGATTCGAAGTTGCTTATCTGGAACTGATTAAATACCTTATTACTATTTTAAATAATCTTTCATCCTTCACATTAATGCTGCTTCTCCTCTCAAAAAAAAAGGATGTCATTAAAGTAAGTAATCTGCTGTGGTTATAATACAGTGCATACAAGGAACTTTTATTTTAGTGAGGTTGCTGGGGATGCAACAATTTGGTAATTCTAAAAAAAAAAAAAAAACAAAACCAGAAAATGTATGTTATTTAAAGAGCAAAATGTTGAAGTATCAGTCTCAATTAAAATCAGTATGTCATAAACTTCCATCCTGTCATTTGTCTGGCTGGTGTTTTAAAATATGCACTTCAAGTTCAGAGAGGTCATCTGAAGAACTAAAGGATATACTGTCATTGCATCAGACTAAAAGGCTTAAGAAAAAAAAACCTGCACTCTGAAACACTGATCTAGTACAACACAGCATTGTATTACATCCAGAATCCTCTCAGTTTGAGGTAAATACCATACATGTGCATTCATTTTAATAAATCAGTTAGGTCCTTCAGAACCAAAATTTACTTGCTGTGTTTTGCAGTTGGTTTTATCCTCTGCTATGGTATTGAGTTATTTCACTAAGACAAATCAGCAAATTTGAGCACTGAAAGGATCACTGGACAAATGAATGGCATCCAATAAAGAGCTTTTACTTTAAAAAACCCCAACAACAGCAAAAATAAAACAAAACTACCAAACACCACACATAAAACCCAAACCAACCAACCAAAAAACCCCCAACTTTCATGTTGAAAAGAAACCTGTTGAAAAGAAACCTGCTCACTTCAGCAAGTATAGTGACTGAAAGTGATAGTGTCACTGAACTGGAACAGAGCACAATTATATTACAGCAATTTTCTCAAATCCTAATGGCAGCAGGGGTGGGGGAAGAAAAGGTCTGTTCTGCAAGGAACACCAAGAACTAGAGGAAAATAGCTTTGGGTCACAAGATAGAAGTTACGGCAGAAGACTCTATTAGTTTGTGTATGAAATCATTAGTTTGAGATTTAAACCACATTTTAAAAGCTTCACTTTTCTCCCTTTCTGGCACAGAAAAGGTAGGTATGACCAGCAGACAAGATAAACCATGTCCTGAAAAACAACCAGAAATATTAAGGGAGTGTCTGATGAAAACATAATTTTTCATAAATAATTAATTTTGACTTGCTAAAATCATAATTCTAAACTTTTATAAAATAAACCATAAGTGGGACTTTGCTTTTTAGAAAAGAATCAAGAGGATACCATGAAAGGAAGTGCTCATTTTCAATGAAAAAAATCCTTTATAATTAAACTACAGCTATTAAAATAATGGGATGTCTTCATAATAACAGAAACTTTTTTGTTGACTTGGAACATTCATAAGCAGCTCTTTGATTTTAAGTCTGCTGTTCACCATTACTCTGTTGCAGAAAACAATCACAGCTTGCTTAATTCACAGGATATTGACTACTCATGAATATCTCCACGTTCTTTTCACGGCTAATCACAACAAGATGTCAATATGATGTTTAAATCAAGGCAGCAAATAAGTCTAGTTCATCCTAGCCAAGAGGAAAGTTATTTTAAAAATATTTGGTGATCTGAAAAGCAAGCGTCAAGTTTTTGCAATTTTTTAGCTGTTTGGGGTAATATGTTCTCCTCAAAATTACCAGAAAAATATTTTCATGCTGATAGCCAAAATTACGAACTATTTTATAATGAACTTACAGAGGGGTCTAAAAGAGGTTGTAGAGGTTGTAAAAGAGAATTACAACTCTAAAAGAGTTGTAATTCTAGTATTTCATAATTTCTGAGTTGTTTGAAAGCATAGAATTTAAAATTTGTTTTTTTACTGCAATGCTTCTACACTTAAACTTTGTACATATATACAAAGTTGCTAAAGCTTCATGCATTGCCAAAAGCTAGTTTCTCCTTAGTAACGATGTCAATATAGTCTAAGCTTTTAAACACAGCAAATAAACTCGGGAGTGCAGACAGATTTCCCATTACAGATCACAAGAGTCCCAAAATATTTCAAAAAGCCAAAGTAAACAAATAGATACAATGAAAAAAACAGATTAATTCTAACCACTTATTTCCACATCTTAGCTTAATAATGAGTATGTTTGATGATGGATACAGAAAAGTAGCATTGTCACACTATCATATGCAACAGAACAAAACCCAGTATTTGAGACAGTCATATATATTTCCTGCCTTGTACTAATTTGTTGGGGGTTTTTTGCACCAAGTGCAGAATTCCATTTAGCAGTACAAGGAAAATACTCTCATGTCCTACAACATCAAAACCTCATTTTCTTCCCCACCTCCCTCCCCTTTTCTACCCAGCCATCTCAATCCACAGAGTAACTGAATTCAAATTCTCTAGAGTTGTAAGCAATCTGGTTCTGTACTAAGTTATGGCACCCAGTTGTTTTCTGGCTGGACTAAATTAGGGAGTGCATGTGATTAGTGCTCACAAAGCCCTGTTATCCCTCCTTGAACTCTTATTCTCTTATACTATGTCCATGATTGTATTACTTTGTCCTCCTTCAGGGTAAATGGTAGTATGATAAAAGCAATCTCATCTTCTTTCTCTGATGAAGAATAATCATGACATATATCATTCATGGATAAGAAACCCCCTCAGTGAGCTGACCTGCCTCCACCTGCTCGGAATGAGAGAGCAGTCTATGTCATATCCTGTGTGTTCAAAATGATCCCACTTCCACCTCGGTGTCTGACCTGGATGTCAAAAGGAGGAGTCTGAATATTTGGCCTTCAGTTACCTTCAGAGACATTCCCCCATTTGGGAGACAAGATACATGCAAATGCATGCTCGTGCACACGCCCACACACACGCACGCACACACAAGCACTTATGCACACACACCTAGTATAGTGCTCTGCTGTTCCACAGCCAAACACTACCCTGTATTTTCCAGTCAATATCTATTCCCAGGAATTCTTTAAGAAAGCTTGCCATATAGAAGTCCTGTAAAAGTGTATTTAGCCTCTGAATGGAAGGATTTCTAGTGGGTCCAGAAGATGGGAGAACTCTATTGCGTATAGGTGAAACAGCTCTCCACAAAGAGCCAGCCTATAAATATTACTTTCTAAACAAAAATTCACAAAGTTTCAAACTATGCTATTGCAGACAGAAGTCATTATCCTTAAAAAGAGCTAGTAGGTAATCTTTTTCCATGGCACTTTTTTTTCCCAGCAGTTTGTGAAAATAAAATATGAGTGATTCAAGCCTTAACACTTACAGGCACAAATGGCTTAATTATTTAACAGTTCCTGGACTGCTGATATTTCCAGCCTGTGGACTTAGTTACAAGCTCAAACCTAGGGATTTGTGTTACTGAAAACAGATTATTAAATAATGAAATACAGGCTTTGAAAAGCCTCTGAGATGTTTACCTTTAGGAATAAGACCAGCATTAAGAGATTTCTAATAAAATATTGAATGAATTAAGGGACTTCCTTTTTCTGTATGGGGAGGTTACATTTAAATCCCCTCACTGCATAGCAGCCTTAGGCAACACAACCTGACTTGACATTCTGGTGCCTTGAAAAGGATGAAGTGAGGTTTTTCTACATTAAAGGCAGGCAGGACTCTTCCTACTACTCTACTTGTTCTCTGGGCTCCCTAGTGCTAAGTCAGACAACAATGGCAAAAGTCAAGAAAAACAGGTTGCCATTCTGAGCCTCTAAAAGCTCTCTTTGAGAACTAAAGAAAAAATAGTAACAGGAACTTTGCAGAGATGTTCCTATAATTTACTCCCTTCCAAATGTTAATCTTCAAAAGTCTTTTCAGTGGTAAGAAACACTACAACCTAGGCTTTGTAAAACATTGCCTGAGACCCGACTGTGATCCATTAGCAGCACTGCAAAGGTCACTGATCCTTTTATCATAACCGCATCAAATATCAGAGTCCTAGCTATCCATTTTTTTAACATCTTAGCTGCAACTAACCATCCAATTCTCTCTCTGAACCCCTCTCTTGTCAAATACTGGCAGCCAGCTCCTGTCACTGCACCTTTTCCTGACACACAAGGAAAGTATTTGGCTGGTATAGCTGTGTGTGTGATAAGGCCTAAAAGGGTGTATGCACACTTCCAGGTGCAGGCTGTCAAACGCCAGCTCTGCTTTCCCCGCCTGCCCCCGGACTCCCAAAGAGTGAGCTAAGTTTGGCTGTGAAGCCGGGTGACCACCTCAGTGATAATGACTGTGATAGCAATAGGTGACACCACTGGAATCTTCTGTGTTAATGACACAAAATACGACTTTGTCTCATGATAATGCCAGCTATTGTGGTATTTGTGAAAACAGTAAGTGCAAAAGGATTTAAGTATGCGCAGATAGGTATGGGGCTTTTCCTTCTCTTCACAAGTCTCCTGCTTGAGAGAATTTGGTCTCACTGGGAAGGGCTGCAAAGGGGTGTGACCTCTCCAGAAGGACTCCACTGTAGAGGTTATGTGAAGCACCACTGGGACACAGGGACCCACTCCTTTTCATCTTCTCCCATACTGTCAGATCCTCAGCACAGGCTCATTCTCACTCCTTCCTTGGGACGTGCTTACCTCATACAAACTATTCCGGCATTTGGCTGGGCAAAAGACGGAGAGCTGATGTTTGTGTCTGAAAGAAGTGTTAAAGCCTTCCTCCTGCCTATTCCTCTCCCAGGCTGGTGTGGAAAGGCCTGTCCTACTTCCAGGGGAGGATAAAAGAGACAGAGAAGGAGGAAATAGCAGAATGAAACCGGCCACCCCAGGGTATGTCATTTAGGCTGTGCCCAGTCTCGCAATTCGTGCTGAAAGAAATAATACAAAAATACATCACAGACATTCTGGTGCAGAAATATTCTCAAGTTCTTTGTGCTATTATTTGCTTGCCATATTGGTTTTAAGCTGTTATTTAGAGACCAAAAAAAAGTGTTCATTGAGCCCCAAAACTCAGAAGTTTTAGATGAATCATTTTTTTCCTGAAAAATCTCAATAGATTGTATAAGTCATTCATAATAATTTACCTTTCTCTTAAGTTGTCTCAGAGAGAGCAGAGAGCAAAGTAAAGGCATCAAAGTCCATCAAAGCCAAAAGATGGATCCAAAGGCTGCTTAACCTAACTGTATTAACACTCTCATGTCATTTGTCTTGCAAAGAAATAAACTCCATGTTCTCAAGTCTGATAGTAACATACTATTCAAATGAAGGAAAAAGAGGAAGAGGGAGAAGTAATCTTCTCTTTCACCAAAAATTAAATAATTACAACCTCCCTCAAAACCGAGTATAACGACTCAAGTCTAAAATGAAGTGACTGAAATTATGCCCAAAGGGGATTAACTCTGCCAATTTTGGTCAGACTTAGCAGCTCACCCCATCAAGAAGTCAAAAACTAAAGTATACTAAAGTATACTAGTTGAGAATAGCAAAGTTAACAAAACTAAGCCATTACTGAATATCACACAATTATACTAAGTTGTGAAAATACACTTTTCCAGAATTCTTTTATAGATTTTCAATATTAAGTGTAATCACAAGTAGTTGTAAACTATCTCGAGGTCCCTTCCAACCCCTACAATTCTATGATTCTATGATTTTCCAAAAATAATAAAATAATTGCATAATATAATTCTACCACCTTTTCCTACTCTATGTATAATTGTACTTAATGCCAAGCATTGTTTGAAGTCTTAATTAAAAAGAAAAAAAAAGACAATAAAAGTAACTATAACTTTTTGTTCCATGAGGCTGAAACGGCAGAGATACAGACAAAAGAAAGAAGAAAATTGTCTCCTACAGATTGATGTATTACAGTGCATAAGCTGCAACAGGCAAGTCAAAAGATAAGAAAAAGCAAAACTTTGAATTCTCCTAGAAAAACAATTCACCTAAATCTTTAATCTTTGGTTTCACCAGATTCCATATGTGACAGCCTTAAACCCACAAAAACATAAGCAGGACGTTCATGGGGTTCATCTAGACAACAATTCTGTCTCCTCTTCAAGAGCTGTAATGGGGTGGTTACAGAATCCTCCAGTCTAATTACTTCAGTACCTATTTATGGAACTCCAATCCATGATTTCTTCTAATTTTTTTAATCTGTTGACATTGTCTGCTTCCACTGTCTCCCATGGCAGCATGCACCAGAAGGGGTTGGTTTGTTTTTTTTTTTTGGTACTGTTTCTGATGATGCCAAATATTTTGTTATTTGAAGGGCCTGTCTTATAGCTGTATAACTCACGTCATGTCTTTTATTTCCTAGATATTTTAATTGGCATTAGCAAAGACTCCATTATACTGCAGTGCTGGTTGTTCTTATTCAAGGGCATACACAGATGTGACCCACCCAGTTTTGATTTAAGGTCTGAATTTCCATAGTAAGGATTCAGGCACAGGATTTTGATCTAGCCCAACTATTCTGCACAGACAAATATATGACTTTTGAACCATTTCTGGCACAGACCATGAAGAATTTAAACAGCTTAAACCAGTTTTATACGCTAAATCGGTGCTTAATACCCCTCTCCCTTGTGATGACTCCATCTGTCATGGCCCAGACATTCTTTGAGTCTGTCTACAGGCTGCAACTCCCGTTCCTCCTAATGAAGCTAAACTGAATAGTAACTCAAAATGGCTTCCCCAGAAGGAAGCAGTATTTATTCTTTTCCTGAAAGGTCTATAGCACATACAAAAAAAGTTAAAAAAAAGAGCTCCATGCATATGTTTTCCCTTAACTATACGTCAATCTTGCCTAGCAGAGAGTGGTTAATTCCCCTCACCCTAGCTAATCCTCATCTGTGATAGGGGATCATATCAAACGGCCTGGATTCTTCACTATGATTAACAGACAGATAAGTAGGAAAAGCTCAAGGGAATCACTGCATAAGAGAATACCTCTGTTTCACACTAAAAGGAAAGCCAAAAATATAGTAAGAAAAAAAAAAATCAGACGCATTAGGGTCTAGATATACATTGAAAAAACCTTTGAAATCCAAGACTTGTCAACTTTCATTTTTATGGACATCTTGGTCATGTCTTTTTCTGAATCCCTAATCTTCTTTTGTTTTCCCTGTAAGAAGTCATTCCCAATACTTGTTCATGGTTTCTGAATGTACAGTTACTACTCCCATGACATACTCCCTGTCAGAGTTTGTCTCTGTACTCATCACCTTAGCTGGGATGTAGATTGTTTGGCACAGAATGTGTGACTTACACAAGGGTCATTAATTCTTGATACATCTGCAAAGCTGTTGATCTTAGTCTTAGTCTTTTAAGCAAACTTTTAAAAAAAGGAAAGGGAAAGGCAGGTTGCAACACTAATTTATCTTTTTGTCTGCCAGCAACAAAGGAACCAATGGGCAAAACCCTGTCCCACCTCTGCATGCCTGTGAAAGTGAGAGTAGAGAAACTCTCCCTAATTCTATTTCCAAGGGCTAAAACAGTTGCAATTGTTATGGCTGGGGAGTGTCAAGGCTATTTAGGGTCCAGTACAATTTCTTATTCAACAGTTTCCAAAGAAAATATTGTCTTTTCTTAGTCTTAGACAACAGTAAGACATCTACATACTACATCTCTGGAAAAGTAGCGAAATGTCATGGATATCTCTCTTGGACTATTTGTGCAACTTTTTTTTTTTTTTTTTTTTTTTCTAACAGGTACATTCTTTGGTGCACTGTAAGTAAGCCAATGTCTGAAGAAAAGTAGACTGACATACGTACAGGTTGATTTCCCTTGCAGCTTACTACAGATAGGCCTTGAAGTGAAGATTTTGATGAAGCTTTGTTTAAATCAAATAAACTAAAATGCAACTGTTAACCCTTCATAGCTGTAAATGCAGGCAAAAGGTCTTCTCGTAGGCTGAATCCAATACTACTGAAATCATTCAGGTTTTATGAGGATCTAGTCCAATAGCTTCCAGAAGCTCACAGGAAGCACCTCAAGTATAAACACGGAGCATTTTCTGTCACCAAAGAAGCATACTTTCATCCAGCACAGAGTGATACAGAATATAGTGTGCCACTAAAGAACAATAAAAAAAAATTACTTTCAGTTTCCCAGGACATCAGATCACCAGTGATGGGGGGGAATCCATGATGCATTTATCAGAGAGAAATCCACACGGTTGAAGCATAACAGAAACGTTACCAAAGCTATGTAGAAAAGGCTCTGGATCTTTCTATTCATATACTGTATCGGGGGTGGGGAGGAAGCTTCGATTTAGAAAAATAATACATGTTTTAATGAAACCCTAGTTTGTTGTTAATAAAGTATTTTTTTTAATTTGTAAGGTCATTTCAATTGCTCAGACACAATCTTTTTTTCTTGGTCAGCTTTTTTCCCACTTAAAGGTATAATTTCCGTCTTTTCCTTTGTATGTAATTACAATGTATGCCACTACCAATGTATGCCAATACCAGTATAACTTCTTGAATTATTTTAAAATACAAGAGGCACTATTTCATACGTCACAGCATTTATCTCCAAGAACTGCATAAGCAGGAAGTGACCTGCAAGTAAGCAGATGGTTTTATTTTCTTTAATAATCTGGGCAGACAGTGTTCATCTGTCAGAATCACAGCTATGCACAATGAACCTTTGAACAATGGTCTAGTGCATCCAGATACGTCTGATAGTCGGGCCAAGACATTCTAGTGCTCTTCAATATCTATTTCAGGGCATGATTGACTGGTTGGTGGAGATTTTTGTCAAATATTTTCAGAGCTGAGTCTTTATTAATATGAATTAAATTGTCTAGTGCAAACAGATGGTAACAGGGGAGATGAGAAAAACAGCTCTTTTGATTTGCAGGGGAGACTCTCTTTCCTATTCTAGGGATTGTGCAGTGTGGCTCCATCTAGATTTCAAAGAAGCACTGAGCTCCGAGGAGCTTGGAAACAAGCTATTTAATGTAGCTTAAATACTCACCCTTTGCAGAATCACAGAATGGTCGAAGTTGGAAGGGACCTCTGGAGGTCATCTGCTCCAAGCCCCCTGCTCAAGCAGGGCCATCTACAGCCAGTTGCCCAGGCCCATGTCCAGATGGTTTTTGAGTAACTCCAAGGTGGGAGACTCCATAACCTTGCTGGGCAATAAGCGCCAGTGCTCAGTCACCCTCACAGTAAAAGAGTGTTCTGCTGTCCAGACGGCATCTCCTGTGTTTCAGCATGTGCCTCTTGCCCTGGCACTGGGAACCACTGAAAAGAGCCTGGCTACATCTTCTTTGCACTCTCATTTCAGGTATTTATATACATTGATAAGATCCCCGGAGCCTTCTCTTCCCTGAGCTGAGCAGTTGCAGCTCTTTCAGCCTGTCCTCATATGAGAGTCCTTCAATCATCTTAGTGGCCCTTCACTGGACTCTCTCCAGTGGCTTCATCCCTCTCTTGTACTAGAGAACTGCATACAGAAGTCCAGGTGTGGCTTCACCAGTGCTGAGGGGAAGCATCACCTTCCTCAACCTCATGGCAACACTCCTCCTAAGATAGCCCACCAAATAAATACACAATAGATGCCAAACAGCATTACAAGGAAATATAGGACACAACTTTCCTAACAAAATTATCATTGTTTTTCTCTTTGTAATAAATTCTGAGCTTTGATTTTGCTGACAACCTCAGTAGCCTACATATGATTACAGCTGATGCCAGATGCAAAGCCAGAGTGTGACAGTGGTAACAGACTGGAGGGTACCAAGAACAATCCACACATTCTACTCAAGGACCAAGCAGTTACACAAATGTATGGGACACCTTTTCTACTGCAACATTGGGGAGGAATTAACCCCTCCAGCATCCCCAAAGAGAAAAAGATGGTAGCACAGTGGGAAAGGAGAAGAGTATCTAGGAAGTTAAGACTCTATACTCCCTGAAGTGGAGTAGCTTTGGGCAGCTTTCTACTATGCAGACGAAGTTCTTTCCTGCTTAAGGTAAAATTTCCCACCTAAGCTACCCAGAGGCTGATACAGCACTGCACTGTCCTGAATCTAGACTATAAACAATTTGCCTTAGTCTATACATTAAAACTTCTTTAACTATGACCTTTCAAAATAAATTTAACTTGGCTCACCTTGAAATATTGACTATCTGTCTTCCTAATTATTTTCACAACATTATCACCTTAAAAAAAATCTCCACACATAAGACAGCATGTTATTTAGAAAGCACATATGAAACAATGTGCTTGCATCTTTTAAATACATGAGAGATTTTGCTCCCTTTTGACTGATTTTTAAACTGTCCTTATTTTCAAATAGTACAGGGCTTTTATTTTGTTCATTTTCTATTACTCTTTTCTGGAAGTAGTAAATAAAGTAACTGTAGGTTCCTTAGTAGACATCTGCTCCACAAATAAACCTTGCTTCCTGCTATTTATTGTGTCTGATTAGCTAGAAATAATTGCTCTCAGACTTTCATGGTCCATTATGGTTCTCTGCTCCCAAGACCTCCCCTTGGCCTGACTTACAAAGGGCAAGAAATTGGCTCTTACACTTGCTGACATGTGGCTGGTGAAATCTGTAGGGTGAAGAGCACATTAATCAAAGATGATAGCAAAATACAACTGTCCCTCATTACAAGGACAACTGAACAAGTAACCCTGATTTTCAAGCAGACTTTCTCCTGCTTTTATCAAAGACAATAAACAGACTTCATTATAAATATAAATGCAAAGGGCCGCGTTCCACAACACAAGTTGAAATCAGGAGAGGCTGTGTTCAAGTCAATGCAGCCAAGCTGGTATATTGGCATGAAAACTAACCAGCAAGTGATCTGGAGGCAATGAACAAGAATTTTGACAACATGGCCACATTTTCTCTAGAAGGTGACAGGATTTTTCCAGTAATGCAAGCAGGATTTTCAATACCAGACATACATATTTTGCCAAACTACAATCAAAGTTTTTGGAACTGTTCTAGAAACGTATCTATACACAATTCTACAGAAAGAGCTTTACAGGAACACCTCTCTTCTCTTTCAGCCCTCTTTTCTATTTCCTGAATGCACAAAGAAATCTTCCTTTGCCTAGCCTTAGAAACTTCAGTTAATATACTAGCTAAAACTTTTAAAAGCTACAAAGAAGTTTCCATAATGCATTTGAGACTAAAATACAACACTGATTTTAGCCTATGAATCAGTTAGTCCCGTGGACTTTTTTCAGTTTCCTTTTGATCCAAGTGTCCTGATCTCAGAGGGGATCCAGTTGTTCCAGTTAAACTATTTAGTATTGAACAAAGTCCAAGCAATGCAAAATACCACAGGAACATTAATTACCAGAGCATAAAACTTTAAATGATTACATGAACTCACTGAAGTACTCCTACAACTGAATAAACTTTTGCAACTTCTGTTTGAGGAGCCCAGCTGCCCCTGATTTTTTTAACTTCTGCAGAATATGAGTCCTAGAAGGAAAGACGACAAGGAGAAGAAGAAGGGGCAAGTTGTTTGTTTGTTTGTTTTCCCATGCTATCAAAAATTATAAAATCTGTACTTTTTTTTTCCCCTAGAAAAAAACATTCATCCGAGAAGACTGTTCCCATAGAAATCAAGCTCTGTCTGCATGACTGTTTCTCCCTGAAGAATCCGTCAGGAGGGATGGCAGTGTGGGATCAGCTGGAAGCTATCACAGAAATTCACCAAACCAGATCAGCACCTCCTTACCTTTCTTCAGCAGAATTTTCCCCTCTTGGGGCCCCCCATGCCGTAAGGGTTACACAAAACTTCATTCGCATAATGTCCTCAGCCCAGATGTGTAGCTCCCTTGCTCCATTGTTTCTCTGATGGAGAACATGAGCTTTTAATTAGCACAAAGACGGATTTACATGATAGTCAACTAACAAAGGGCACACAGCACTTCATAAACTAGTATAAACCAGTAGAACTATTCAAAGTACCTCTCAAAAACTACAAAAAGAGAATAAAACCTACTTATTTTCTAACCATTAAACATCACTGTATATGGGGGGTTTTTTTACTACATACGGGTTTTTAAATGCAACTGCTCTTGCAAGTTGTTACTGTGTATTAGTAATATTATAAACCTGTATGAACTTTTTTCCCAGACTGATGGGCTTCAATCCTATAATCCTGCCAAGAAAAACATTTCACATTCACCGCAGTAAACAAGAACTCTACAAATGTAGAAGGAAGTCATTTACCAGATGTTACTATTTGTCTTACAAGTCTGTCTTTGACTTTTGCTTATTTTCTCTTGACCTTGTAGGCTTCTCCCATACACATTTGGCACAGAAAAACAAATGTGAAACCTTTGAAAGCCAGTTGTTATCCAGCTAAAAAGTTCCTTGAGACCCAATACATATACCTTTTTGGTGTGTCAAAAGAACTACTCATATCATTTGATCACCACAAAAGAATCACTATATCATGTTCTTGACTTTTCTAAAATGATGCTATATACCTTTATGCTTAAGTTGCAGCTTTTGCAAGGTTCTTCAAGGTACTGAACAAATAAATCAAATAAAATCCCAACTAAGAAATGCAGTTAAATTACCATATTAAAAAAAAAAAAATCACAGAAAAGAAAGATTAGAGGATCTGTGTTTACTTATGACAATATATCCTCGCTATTATTAATGAGTCTTGAAAAACAGTATCTGTAATTCAACAACTGAAATGAAGGTGGGTATTTCCATTTCAGACTTTCAAAACAACATTCTCCCTTCCCTCCCAAATAAACAGGAGGCTGCTGGTGGTCACAAAGCTACACAGCAATTGAAATCCATGTGGTCACTTACTGATACCTTTGTTCACATACACACAAGCATTCAGCACAAATTCCAAAAAAAACCTGAGGATCTTGTGGATCACCGTTGCTGTATATGTTTCACTGAACTAAGAACCTTCCTGTCATTCATCACAGATGCAACTAGCATGTACTACCACTGAAGCTATTGAGCTTCCGGAACCATTGAGAAGTTTCAAAAAAAATAATAGTGCCCAGAGTAACAGTTTGAAAGTAGCTTTCATAAATAGGGGAAGAAAATACTGAACAAGTTGCAAAAAGCACTTTCTTCGACACCATCACTTCAGATATGCCTGGGCTCTGCTTTTGCCAGCTGCAGTTCCGCAGCTCCAGAAGGACATGGGGACATGCTCTGTTTGAGCCACATGTGCAGAATACGGGATTTAACCACGTACTATTGGCACTCTTTCTTCTTTCATCACACCACTTTCTTTTATCCCAAATGCCTACTAAAAATGTTTAATAGCATGGGAAAACAGAACTGAAGGAGAAAGCAGGAAACATCTGGAGCCCCAGCTCTCTACCTGCAACAGCATTAAAAGGGCAACTTTCCCTCCATAATGGGCAACTGGTCGAGAGCTGTGCTTGTGAGGTGGATGGGAGGAAATCTTACACCAGATTTCTTATTGCTAGTTGCCAGCAGAGCAATGGCTGTCAAGAAAAGCTCTGCCACACTCAAATGGAGTTGAAGCATAGTCTCAGCCCCTTGGTTTTGGCCAATCCCAGCAAAAATGTTGAACAGAAAAGAAAGCAAAAACCTGAGTCCGAGACTGAAATCAGCCCAGGCAACAAACAGGACGCAGCTGTACTAAAGGAATAGCCTAATTCAGCAAAAATGCTCTGAGCAGGACTGTAACCATGGGGCCAGTCACTGAACAAAGCCGCAGAGACTGAGATTCACATGCATTACATCCAAGAGAGACAGATCACCGCAAGAAGGAAAAACATCCTGGTTGGGACTAATACAGTGAGTCAGCTGGGATTGCGAATCCAGGGGAAACTTAAGTCTGTAGGTATTTGAGGCCCTATATAACCACAATATACATGATGTGTTTAATTCACAGTAGGCAATCCAGAACGCTGCTTCACTCTGTTTGAGGTTTTGTTTTTGTTCAAACAATTGTGCACATTCTTATTTCTATGCAGCATGTATGTCTGGCTCCTCCTCCTCAGAAGTTATAGAAAAGATCCAAAGCATTTGAACATAGCATAAAGAATATGCTGGCATAAAGAATTCAATGTCACATTCCTTAGGTAGACATCGGAAAGGAGATTAATATTACTAATTCAGGTAAGATAAAGAACAGAGATGCGGCCATAGTTAAGGCAAATTCTTTGGCTTCAATTCAACATTAAGTCCTCAGATTTGAGTTCATCTTTCACTGAAGCTCTTACACCACTGTTACTTCACTCCATAAATATTCTGTTAGGGCAAACAAATATTTTTAAATGTTTTGAGGTAAGGTTTCTGTTCTCTTTCCAAAGCCATCAGAAATACAAAACTTACTTTTCCACTCACATCTTTCTAAAGAGTAGATGAATTAAGCATTAAGTAGCAGAGAAGGGGACATTAAACATATGCAAAATCAAAAGGGGCATATAATGATAGTAAAAAACAAAGGCCCTTTCACTTTTGATTCACACCAGCTATTGCTTGTCAATACATTGGTTTCAAATGTAAGTTCTCCAAGAATATTGTCACAGTATTTCAGTCTTGTATAAGTAATAACAATAATAATAATCTGTTAAAATACAGTATCAGATATACTTAATTTGTGTTATATAACAGCCATAGTTATTAGTACCTCATTTTCACTAAACTTCTGTAAATATTTAAGTAAGTACAGAAATAATCTGTGATGGCTAAATCCTGAAAATCTAGTTGCTTGTCTTATTTAAGTTTGGATGATTATCAGAACATTTACAAACTAATTGAAGGGTAAATCCCAGTTGTCTTTGTATGAGACAGCTAAAACCTACATGACACACAAGTACCTTTGTACAATATGCGCTTGTATTGATTCAGCAGTTGGAGCAGCTGCCATTATCCTTTTTGCATTGCATTTTCCTTATAATATAATAAAGCTCCAAAAGCATATGTTTTGCAACACCTGAGCTTTGCTTGATCAAGGTTGCCCTACCCCACCGTTAGTCTGGGTAACAGAAAGTCAGTTTTAGGGACCCTGTTCTACTCTTGCTTCCAATGAGAAGCTCCATAACTGCAATGGAAATAAATTTGAGTTTTTGTTGTAAAATATTTTGCATAAATTTTATTTAAAAAAAGCAAGCAAACAAAAATTCCCCAGTGGCTTGCAACCAAACCCAAATGAGTTTGCACAGTAGATAAAGAGCAAACATCAAAACCTCAAAGTGTGAAGTCCTTGTTGTTTCTGCCTTACAAATAGGCTCATGTTTTTCTCTAAGTTCACCGCTGCTTTTGTGGAGTGCAGTTCAGGGAATTTTGGTCACATAGTGGCAAGTTGTGCCAAAAGACAGGAAGGAGGCGAGGAAGACAGGGAGATAGAAGTCTGCTTATTAAAAAAAAAAAAAAAATAGCAAGGGAGAATTTTGCTTTGAAATAGTCATGGAAAAACACAGGTTCTCAGCAGTTCATTTAATTCATTTGCTTTAAAGGCAGCAATGTGTTTTTTTAAAGAGACTACAAAACCCAAGTGAAAACAGTAAGAATGGAGCTATGGCCAGTACACGGAGCCAGTCTTCTGCAGACCACTCAGACATCTTCTGCAGGTGAATATAGGAGACTTTCTTACTGTCCCAGCTAACTTTCCACTTCTTTGTTCTAACAAAATCACGGGCAAAAGCACAGTTACGATCTTTGAAAGTGGTTAGAAAGATATCTGTAGCATCATATGCCTGATTTTTTTTTTAATGCAGTTATGTGTGAGCAGGAAATTCTCCTGCTTGAACTCCAAGTCCTACTCATTATTTTATCTACAAAATCTTTTCTATTGAGTGCTGCCTAGTAGTCAGAGTGAATCAGAAACTGGACACAGACCCAAGAGAGCTGGATAATTGTGCATTTGGAGAGAAAGGAGCTTCAGGCCCTTTGAGGAGTAACAAAGCAAGCCAAGCTTAGTGTGAATGCAGCCATTTTTATTTAGCAAACAGAACACAAAAGTAGCATGGCACACATTTAAATGACCCAAAATGAGTAGATGTTGCTGCCAAAATAGAACTGTAAACAGAAATCCTAATTGAACAGACACATTTCCAGGGAATCAGCTAGGCTGTACACAACCATGTAGTCAGTGTGCTTCAAAATCCATTGTGCAGCCCTGTTCTTTCACCACATTTGGAAATGACCCTGAGTGTAACAGAGCCCCCAGCTTCCACACCAGCTTTGTACAAACTAGTGTGCAGGAAGAAACGGTGCATTCACTGGGGTAAGGATGTGGCCACAACTTGCATATGCACTCATCTTTTCTGTGTTCCACAGCATACACAAAATCATAAAGCCATTGCTTGATGCTATACAATTAATCTATCAATCCTTTTGCTGATCAGGGGATACATAAAATGATTATATAGTTTGTTGAGTATAGGAAGAGTGAAGCAAAGAGACCAGTTTGCTGATTTGGATTTCTCAAGATAGTCTGGGTACCTGCAAGCAGCGTGTGGCTTTTTTGAAGTCATATGCTGTCATACACCTGAGAAAAAAATTAAGCATTAATATACAAAACAAAATGTTGTCTTGGAAAACCACGACACTGGATAGGACTACAAGGTTTTAGGGGGTTATTAGCTATCCACGAAGTGCCTGGCGTACTGGTGGGACCAAAAGGGTCAAATGTAACCAATGGATACCTATGCAAGGGATAGAGCATCAACAAGAAATGATCATACCCCAGTATTTGGCAGAGGTATCATGCTAACAAAATACCATGTCCATTTATGATGTGCAAAATCTGAGGAGGGTCCTAATAACACGAAGACAGATTTGAAAAGGGAGATGTTAGTAACTGATGATCAGAAGAGCTATGGGCAATAAGGCTAAATCCTAAGAGTGTAACCTGTCTAGCCAAACCAAAATCAGTCAAAGGCACAACTTAGTTCAGCCTGTGAGTACTGGCTAGGAAATAGAACTATGATAGAAAGTAACTTCAAAATTAAAAGGAAATACTATAACTAGGACTCAAAATGGACAATTTCAAGCCAGAAAAATGGATGGGTTTTTTGGTTGGTTGTTTCTTAAATACTGGGGATAGACACCTGTTGGAACAACTTTGGGGTCTGTATGGTTTTGGTTTGGGTTTTTTTGGGGTTGGTTGGTTTTGGTTGGGTTTTTTTGTTATTGTTTGTGGGGGGTTTGGTTGGTTTTGTTGGGTTTTGTTTGTTTTCTGTTTATTTTAAATCAAACATAGATGGTTCACTATAAGATATGCTCTATTTCAACATGGAATTAGTTTCTGTTAAGTTTCTATTGCTGAAGTACTCAGCAATATGAAAAGTACAGAATACAAACAAATTTCTTATAAACACAAGACAGAGGAGGAGCCTTAACCTTCTGGATACTCGGGGAATTTTCCCTCTGAAAAATGATCACAATCTTTTAGCAGATGTGCCCAGGCCTCAGCATAGGCAGCTAGACTCCGTTTCTGCATCAGACAAGGAAAACAAACAGAAAATCTCTTCCCTTTCCCTGTTGATTTAGGAAGTACATCAAGTAATGGCTTCATTGAATATCTGCATAAGGTATAGGTATGTGAACCACAATGTAGTGGCAGGGTAGTTGCAATTGGCCAGCATTTGACTATGCTTAAGTGAAGTTTCAAAAATGTTTTAAAAGATGCATCTGAAAATTCTCAGAGGGGTTCTTGCCCAAAATTCTTCCTTTTTTCAAAACTTAGGGGAATTTAAAGGACAGGATTGGATTTAGATCCATATGACAGTCCAAACTGAGTTAGCAACTATGTGAAACCAAAAAAACCTAATACTTGGAGGACTGTGTTACAGGACAGTCTGTTCCACTCCCTAGGGCATCTCTGGTCAACACAGAGTGCTCCTGCCATCTCTTCCCTCTTCCTCTGTACTTACATAAATCCATAGATCAACTCATTATTGTTTTAAAAGAAATTATTTCAGTGTCAAGTTTCAAAGTTTTATGTCCATAAATTCATTATGCAATTTAAGAGGCGGACATGCTTAAATTCAGTCATGAGTTATTCAAACTGAATGATGACATCACAAATACAAGCACACTAATGCTCAAGTGAAGGGTTTTATCCGCCTTGCATTGCATTAGACTGTAGGAGAAAGTCCATTCTGGAGGGGCAGAGGGCAGAATCTTAGTTTTATCTAAACATGTTCATAAATCAGAGGCACAGATGGCTTTACTATTTAAAAAACAGTCAAAGATTAAACAAGCGATAATAATCTACTAAGCACAACAGTTTTGTATTTGCTGCAGAGCCACTTTAGAAAATTATCTTCTCCAGGCTTAACTAAACATGTACAGTAAAGGATAACAGGACTGATCGCAACTGTTCTTTTGCAGTTGGAAAAATAGTTCTAGTTAAATGAAGGTTAAGGGAAGAGTTGAAATAAAAACTGAGGAATGACAGACATCATGGGCAGAAAGAGAACCTAGGAGAATGGCTGGCAGGTCGATGGCATGCACCGAGCAGCTGCCATTGTGAAAGCCAGCCAAAAAGGGAGCCAGAGCTTGGCCCGAGCTACACGCCGCCAGCATGTCAAGGAATGGGGACTCAGAGGTGGCAAATCCGAGACTAAAGTCAAACGAGTTTGCTGAAAGTTGCATGGAGGGTGTTTCTGTGAGCAAAGGGGTTTCAGTCTTCTGGAAGCGATGAATTTTTTTTATCTTTGAGATCAAATCAGACCACATTACTGAAGGGTCACTGCAGCAACTCAGTAGAGCCATTGGCTGTACTTTTCTTGAGCAACAATTAAACTCATGTTTTGCAAGCTGGTGCTGACCATTTAAAAGGAACAAAGTGACAAAGTAGACTTTAGAAAGATGGACAATATCTTTTTATAATTTCTGAAATCCAGCTGTCCTATAGAAAGAGCTGTTTGGTTTTTGGTTTTTTTTTTGGCTTTTTTCTGGCTAATTTTTGGTAGGAAGTTCCAGGGTTTCTCTGGATTTTCTGACAACCGTATTTTCTCACAGAATATTCTTCCCCTTTTTCTTTTTCAAAAAGATTTAATTACAATGATGTTGTGGTAAAATAATAGTTGAACATGATTTGTCTTAGAGATTTATAAGATAGTGAAGAAATATGAAGTCTTTACCTGCAGGACTACTTACAGTAGAAGTTCTCTTACCCTAAATTTAAAATTAAATATTTCGATAGCTCGCAATTGAATACAGCATGTAATAGTTAAAAAGTTGGTTTTCCTACTGGGCACTTGGCCAATCCTTAGGAAAGCTGTCATGTGTTCCCACTAAAGCGCAGAGCATTTCCTGAGAATAGAGGTCTATCCATCATGAGCTCATATGAATTTTATGTTCCAGTTCTCCGAAAAGCATTTTGCTTTCCTTGCTCATTGTCTACTCATTTACTACACCAGAACAAAATGGCATCGTTTCATTTGCTATTAATTACAGCCTTGGATTTAAAAAAAACCATCGTGTTTCAACTAAAATTTGTATTAAAGATCTTTTCTGAAGTATAGGAAGAAAGAAAGAGAAAAAGAAGAATAAAGAACTGAAGAAAAGTATCATGTACTGATGTTCATATAGTAAATAACAGCCATCACTCAATTAACACCAATGTCCACTTTTCCAAGTCAACAATCTCACTACAGATACTATCTGCCCTTTCCCTTCTTCTAAAATGGATTCTAAATGATTGATTGCAAGTACATGAGATTGATCAGGTTTGCTTTGAATCATTTGCTTTTTCCTTCAAATGAAAGACAAATTCATTTGAGCTACCTGGCACTGCTTCCTGAGTAGGATATACTTGGGAAGTAACTCTGTTCTGTAAGTCAGTGAGGAAAACATTCCATAAGTGATAATTGTTTCCTGGAATGTTGAGAACAACTTCAATGTATTTGAACCACATTCCTGTGCTAAAGGATGTAGTAGTCTCTGTGAGTGTGTGTGTGTGAGGTTTTCTCATAAGGTTTCCACTAGCCATGGTAAAAGAAACGAGATTTTTCTTGTTACAATTTTTCTTGTTACAATTTGGAAATAATAAGGTGTGCAAAAACTATTTTCACTGTCACACAAATACCCTGTACAATTTTTTGCCAGATTCTTCACCTCTCCAGTCCTGTCCGTTCCTGCATAAAATGGCACTACTGTCCTTATCATTATCTGCCAAAGTATTTGTTATAACCGGTTGTACTGGGCTACCTGCAGATTAGACAAAACACTAATGATTCTGTAAAAAGAAAAGTATTATTATTTTCATCGACCAGTTGATGTAAAAATTGGTTAAAGGACAGACTGAAAGAGAAGATGGAGGTATCTGAAGGGCAGTTCAAGCAGAATTTAGACAGCTAAATTGAGGTCAATCTACAGAAAGCTTCCTTTGCCATGTAAGAAATCTAAGCACTGGAGGTAAATCATAATCAAATCCTGGGCTATATGCAGACAAATTAGAAAATAATTGGGTCATAAAAGTGTATTTACCTTGTTCACAAAGTGTGGAATAGCAGTCATAAAACATTCGTTATTTAGCCCCAAATTACCAGATAACACAGTGTCATACTGAAGCTATAATTAGTCTTTAAAAAAAAAAAAAAATCAGATATCATTATTTGACAATCACTAATGAGTAATAATCTCTCCAAGGGAAATTTCTCTCCTCTAAGAATAGGTAGGAATAAGTGGAAAGGGATCTGTGCGATACATTTCTGGGTACTTGGTCACATACCCATAACAGGGCTGAAAAACATTCTGGGCTTACATGGTAAGTAACAGCTCCACTTCTAGCACCTGCCACATTGCATCTGCTAAATATAGAGTGGGAAATAAGAATGGTTCATCAAAGAAAAGATAAGAGGGTAAAGCTGTAACTGCTCTCTTTCAAAACGCACATTGATATATGTATTTCCATATCTAACTGGGCACAATTCCTTCCATTTGCCTTCAGAAAATTAACTACAGTTGGAAATTATTTTCCGTATCCACTTTCTTCCTCAGCTTTTCCTCTATCCACCTGTTTTTGTTCTTGATACCTACTGAACCCCTCTCACCCCGAGGCTGCTCCTATTTCTTCCTCTACTACAAAAGAGGTAATTTTCAGCTTGTTGTTGAGGCACAGAGAGGGGAAAGGGGCCAAAGAGTGAAGATGATGCAAGGAAAAATCTCACATTGCAAGGCTTTCTGCTCCTGAAAAAGCCATGGATAGAATACAGCAGCTGTGATTATTTCTTCTAAGAGAGGCTGTTTGCACAGCCGTAACCCATACATTCAACCTCTGTCAGCAGCAATGGCAAGGGCAAGAGGTAGAGATTAGTTTTTCAGTCTGAAAATCTTGTTTCCTTCCACATAAGCAAGCTAGACTGTTTGCTGGTCTCTATAAACTGCTGCCTTCGGCAGCCAGTTACTGGGCCTATTCTTTGGGACAGGTCTGTGGCCGAACCTAGTACACATCCCTTCCTTTCTTCTATCCTCTATTAAGGTGTCAATTGTTAAACTACCCTGGCAGCATCTGTGGTGAAGACAATCTGCTTGTAAATTCTCTGATTTTTCTGACACTCTTGTTTACAGCCAACCAGCACAGAAGGAAACCTGCTTAGCAGTGCTGCCACGTACCACTACTCTAAGAGATTAGCATGGCCTGTGGATACTTACACAGGAGGCTCCAGTGAAGTGAATCCACTCCTCAGTTCTTCACTTCTTGTGGATCTCAGTTCACAACGAGGCAGAACTTCTAATTCCTGTACCTTACCTATAACCCTTTCCTACTATCTATAAATCATTCTATAAAGCTTCTCCTTTCAGGTCACACCTGAAGGTCTTAGCCAAAAACTTTCTCAGCTGATCCATCCTGGCATCAGCCATTGACTTGGTCTGCCACCCAATCTGAAAATCCAAATACCTCCCTACACCTTCCAGCCCATGCACCAAAAACCTCAGCCAAGTTGTCAAAGCAATCTGGATAACCACCCAGAACTGGTCAACAAAATAGTCAGAAACTACTTAATTTCTTCAACTGCACTTTTTGCTTAGCAGATCTATCCAGACACAGATGCATCAATGAGCTCTCCAAAGATGCATCTTTAAAAATCAGGTATTCTTATTACTTTGTTTACTTGGAGATGGTTCTTTGAACTTTTTTGCTTCTTAGTTTATGTCTGATAGTCAACAGAAAGTGTCCCATGCCAGAAGCAGATCTATAATTAGCCCCACGTCCTGCAAATCTTCAGTTTGAGAACATAGTCCTTCAATAATTCATTTTGGAAACAAATTGGGAAGTGAGGAACTAGATTTTTAGAAGTTTGTATCTACACTTTTAATCTTGCTCCGCACACAGAACTAAATCTTATAATACCCCAAAGAAAGTAGCAAAGTACAAATCTGAAAAAGTTTTGAAAGTAGCTACTGATTTTAGACTCACTGGAAACCATATTTATCTGATTTTTCAGAAGAGATGCATGTATCCTGCAGCAGAAGCCCTCCCAGTGAGGCACAAAACGTCCTCAGGATTCATCCCTTGGGAAATAACATTTGCATTTGAGAATGCTTATTAATGTCTTCTCCTTAGTGACACATCACATTGCAATAAAAACTATTTCTTCAACTGTGTTAACTAGTAGACAGTGCTTTCTTCCTGCAATTTCATTTTATGCTATTGAGATGTAAGAAGATTCATAAAGTTGAGATAATAATAAATAATAGGAAAAGTACTTTACGAGATGCTAGGAGAGGGGAGAGATTCCTTCATAGAAACACATGACTATCAGAAACTCCTGCTTAAAATTCTCACATGAGAGTTAACCTGAATTATCTCTGCTGATCCATTTCCAAGAATTAGTACTTAAAAATAAAACAAATCTCAGTAGTATTTACTCCTATAAAAACAGGCTTGGCGAAAATGTTCCAGCTAGTTAGGCAGCCAAAATTTCATTGCAGTGAGAAGGGATGATCACACACACATTCAAGGACAATCTCATGAAACTCATGTTTGACAGGAAATTGTACAGGAAGCTAATTCAGAGAGATCAAAATGAGGGTGGTATGTTCCCAGGACCCAGGGCAAGTCAGAAATCTTGCAGCTGAATTTTGTACATATGGTAATTTGATCAGAGTGGATATAGCAGAGAAGGGAAAGAAATAGTTGATTGAAAATGTAGAAAAATGAAAAATCAGCATGGGAACAAGAATTTCAGTACTTTTGTAAATAAGCCAGATCACAGAACCCTCGAATCAAAACAAAAGCTGCTTTATCATAGTAGGGTCAGAAATACCATAATTTGGGATACATGCATCAGACACCGGCCACTTCAAACGTAGGATTTCAAGTTGCTATGCATGTGTTTTCATTCACCTTCTAGCCAGTGGAATAAATACACTCCTGCCTTAACACTGTGAACTAAAAAATGGAGCATAAGAGCAAAACACAGGGAAAATCAGCAGATTTGAAGGTAATATGTATGCACTTCGAAGCTTACTTCATTTTCATGTGTCCAGCACCAGAAGATTATAAAATGCTTGTATCTTTTATATGTGTATTAGAAACATGGAATGTGACTCTTTGCTACAACCTCTGTATTTCCAGAACATTGATAGAGAGGAATTTCAAAAGTCTGTAGGAAATATATGTGGGCTGCAGCCTGCAGATCCCACATCCACTGTACATATCCTTTCAGCCAGCCATCTGGTGATTTGTGGTAGCGTGAACTTTGATCATAAGTCAAAAGAGTTTAATAACATGAAGTACAGCAGTGTCCAAGTAATCCAAGTAAGAGCAGGGAGCAAAGCATTAGTCTGAGCTATAACACTGACTTTCTCTGGGAAAATTCACAACTTAATGTCCCTCCGGATGACTAAAAGAATAAAATCTGGTATTTAATTTTCTGGTTTATATCAAGACGCATCGTCTTATTTTTGATCTTTTAGCCAACTGAAAGCTATAGTGGCTAAATCAATCTTTATTGTTCATAAACACAGGCAACTCAGCTAATGCCAGTATGTGAATTCAAAGTAATTTGATCTTATACCTGTTTGTTCTTCCAAGAGGCACAAAACCCAACATTGCAGTCTATGCTTCTGTATGCTTGTATTAAAAGAGACATGTCCTGGGTTTCATTGGGGAGAATCCCAGAAGTCCAACAGGAAAGAGGAGGAGCAATGAATGGGAAAATGCAAGAGAAGTTAGATGTTTCCCACACAGCTATAGAATTTCCCTGGGGTTTTATGCAACCTAGGCCAGATTCTGCACTCAGTTACATTTGTAATACCTGACTGATTTCTGGAAAGCTGTGGATGTGAGGGAGTGAAATTTGGCACCCTGTTTTTATCACAGGAAAAATAAAAGTAATTCTAAAAACCTATTTTAAAGCCATATTCTTCTAAAATAAAACAACCACAAGTGGCCATGTGCAAAGAATGAACTATAACGTGTAATTATTTAAAGGTATTGTTAAAACTTTCTGATACAAACCCGTGAGGAATCTATTAAAAAAAAAAATCCAAACCAAGCTATTGGAATCTGAATTTAAAGCAAGTCAGGAATCTGAAGGAGAAATCAGAAGCTGGACAGTACAGCTTAAAAAAATCCATCAGGTCATGGATCTATAATGAATAAAAATAGAAGTCCACTATGCACTTCTAGGCTCATATACAGAGCATGAAAGACTACCTAGCACTGACCATGCAAGACAGACCCATCATCGAGGCTGAGGGATGTCACAGACTTCAGC
>KL282403.1:36877-55424 GCA_000699545.1 Podiceps cristatus
TACAGATGGGAAGACCCAGCTAACAAGGCAAAAGTGTGAAAAGAGGCAGGCTGGAGCTGCTTGCTTCCACTCTGCTGGATGATTCCCCCGCTTCTGCATTCCTGTAAAATATGTGATACTTCTCGTTCTTGATGATGGGACTGTATTATGTAGTCAGATACTTCATCCACTTTCTCCTGCATTTTCTAATGTCACTGGAGTGATTTGGCTGAATACATGAGAAAGTCAGCTCTGTGAGTATTTTGGTTTTTTGTTTTCTTGGGCTTCTGCTGTAAATGAAAAAAGAAATAAACTCTTCTGGTTTGCCTGATCTAAAAATAAACAACCACCCTTCTCCACATTGTGAGTAGTAGCACACAGTTCTCCCAGGACCTGCCAGCACTACAAGACGCACTGTAGATGATTATTCATTAAAGTGCTCCTGAATTTAGAATCTTTGGAAAGGCTTAAATGGTCTGAACACACACTGACCAGGTTCTTGAAAATTAGAGAAGACTGAAGGAAGAGAGAACGTAAGTTTCTAAGATGGGGAATTTCAATGTAAAGTGCATCTATGGTTGTTTTGTTCTCTGTCTCATTCTGAGGCCCTATTTCCCAGCCATTAATACATTAACACAGGTTCATAATCACATTCACTCTGAATTGGACTGAACTTAATAACAAGCATGAACAAGAAGCTAAATGGGACAAGAGTCTACATAGTGCCTGTACCAGAGGCATGAGATATACTAAACATGGCTTCCTCCTCACAACTTTTCCGAGATAATCCATCAAGCTTCTCATGCCTTATGGCTCCCATACCACTACCTGACGTCACAAAGCAAAAGCACCAATCTGACAGACCAAAAGCAGTCCTCCTGCTTTGGTTACTGCTTCTCTTCCTTCCCCGACATGGGAAATTTGAGGGTTTCTCCTAGTGATATCCTGCACATGTGGGTTTGCTGCCAGAAGAGTACCATGGCAACAGTGTGAGGAAGTGATCTGACAACAAGCCATAGCAGCAAGCACCGCTCTTACGATTTTATAAAACTGAGAGCAGTGTACTTAAAAGCCCATGTCCTGGATCACTGCCATGATTCCGTTCCACACACACTCAGACGACGCACTGGGGTTTTGACCAAGAAACCACAATACAGCCCTCATCCTACCCTTTTATTGGGAACTCCCAAATGTGTCTACAGAGTCTGAGGTCTGGTTTCTTTTTCAGTGTCTTTGGTTATAAAGGCAGTACAGAAGCAATGGAAAAGGTCTTCCTACCAGCCCAAAACACCACCAAACTTTACCATCTTTCCCCCTGAGGCACTAAAACTACCCTCTTTCTCAAGCGTAGTCAGGAACCTTGATATTTGTCTTTATTTGTTTAAATATGTTTGTAAAGAATTAAGAGAGAACATTGGTTCTCCTCTTCCCTATGCTTTTCTGTGTCCCGTACCACCTACACACAAGGGCAGGAACACACTAGTCAAATGATTCCCACGACCTATATGTTTAATAACTTTTCTACATGAGGAGTGATTGCAGTATGACTCACATCACGGCTAATCACAGCACACTATTGCAGCAATCACTACTGCGTGAGCATCTTCAAAGGAAAATTGTCCCTTCTAGTACCTGGCCATCTGTGTAACCGCACACACTTATCACCCTGCCCCCACGGCACCTCTCTTAAAATGGCGTTGCACTTGGAATACAAACACATCCTGCATATTCTAGACTGTCTATGAGAGCACCAAGAATAAACAGCTAAGTCCAATGATTTACTCATTCTCAGAAACCTTTGCCAGGTATCTATCAGAAAAGGGGATGACAGAACCCCATTTTTAGGAAAACCCAGTAGGTAGGAAGAGAATAATAATAATGTTTGTGCTGAGACTGGCAGTGATCTTTCCAATAAAACACTGTCAATTTTTTTCTTGATCACAAATGCAGATGTCTTAAGAGCATCTCTCTGAAACTGTTGCTTTAGGACTAGTATATATATGCAAGGAAATAACTACTCATTCACTCTGTTCTACTTTTCTCAAAAGATAAATTAGTTACTGTTTCTAGATGGATACTCAATATGGATTTTCTTTTAAAGTATAAGGAAGTAAGGAGTGAAAAAGATGTAGGACTTGAGAACCAGAGCTTCAGTTAATGATGTAGGATTTTTGTTTTATAGATTCAGGTATTCCTAAATAATTTCTCAATAAAGACTTATGTATCATCAGTTCAAAACTACTGTAATACAAGAGGACAAACCTCATTTGAAAGTTGGGAAACATAATTCATGTTTCTTCATCAAAAGTGCAGAGCTAAAGTTAACATGAGTAACAGGATGTTTAAAACAGCTGTGACTGGGCTCTTAAATAAGCTTTTAACCAGCAGGATGAACTGAGACTAGTGGGTAATGAGAAGGCTGGAATCATTCTTCTTTGAGTTGATAATTCAGTGAACACTTTATGAACTGAAAGCAGTTAGACACATCAGTGATATCATCCTTCATCCAGATGGCATAAATAAAAAGAGGCTGAAGAAGTGGCAACTTAGCTGATATCAGTGTAGTAAGGGAAAATTCAATTGGTTTCAAAAATTATGCCTTAGCTAGACCTGGTCAGAAAATTTTGATAAAAATTTTTAATTGGTATTTTTCCAGTGAATAAAAATAAACATTTCACAGAAGTGTGGTGATTTCAGGAAGAACTCATCATTACAATAACAGTTTTTTAAAGTTGTTTCAGCCTTCACAGAACAATTTATTTTCCATTTTGAAGTTTTATAAAAAATAATCCTCTTTTCTTTAATTTCCCTAGTGTTCTCCAGCTCTATCTGTCACAATACAAATGTTCCTTAGTATCTGCTTTAAAAGCAGTCATTAAAACTCCTCGTGACTCTTGGTGCAAATCTTAGAACCAGTACTGTCCTTATTCTTCACCAACTATCAGATCCTTCACTTTTTATGACTCCACTATCTGTGACTTATTCCATACTGATTATCCCCTGTTCATTATCCGAATGTCAGCTTCCACTTCTGATCAGCCATGGATATTTTCAGATGTTTACCTCTTACATTTGAAAAAAAAAAAAAAAAATCTCTGGACTTTTTCTCATCCTGCCCTTCACACTTGGGTAGGGCACCCCATAAACATCCACAAAGTTATTTCACAAACGTCTCCAAGGCTCGCTCTTGCTATTCTGCCCAGAAAGTTCTTAGCGCTGCTAATTCTTCAGCTCTCATGCCCTGCTATCACTGAGCATCATGTCAGTCAATACTGGTTTATTGTTCTTTTAGGCTCCTTATCTCTTATTACCTATTTTGCCTCTTCTATGTACTGACATTACAGACTTTACATCAGTTTTTCACTCTTTGTAATTTGTATACTGCACAGCACAAGCGGATGCTGGTGTCTCACTACAGTGCATAGCAATATAGTACAGCACAATAAGACCAATTAGAAAAAAACAGGGGAAAAAAAAAAAAAAAAAAGGAAAAAAAAAAAAAGGTTGCAGTAGGGGAAACTTGAGTTCAGTTTTCAGAAAGACAAGCAGGTGAGATGCCTACCACCCACTGGAATTTAGATATCTACATGCTTCCACAGATGCCATTAGGAACTCTGTCATCTTTAATGGTCCACAGAATGGCTTCTGAAGGATGCCACAAAAGCTGAGTTACATAGTTTTGACTCTGTGACAGCAGAAAAGAATTTCATAAACAGGAAAATCACTGTATACAAGCTCTCCTTGAGAATGATAGCCAAAAGAATACACTATACACATTTCAAAATAATGTATTGTTCTCTATGAATCTTCCCCTTTAAGGAATATGCAAAAGATGAAGTGAAAGAAACATGAGAAGAAAAGAATTCGAGACAGAAAGATCGTGAGAGAGGTTACTTTCATAGCACTTTTGATCTGGCTGACACGGAGAGGTAATAAAAATTCATAAGAAGCCTGTTCTTGCTCAGTTTCCAGGACAAAAATGTCTGGATAGCTATCCAAAGCTGACTCAGCCTTGACATCTTTTGATCCCAAGTGCCCTATTTCTTTGTAACCAAAGGTATTGTGAACCATTCACAGAAACGCCCACATTTCCCAGTGGGTTTTGGTGTAGCCTGATCAGAGTGGAATGGGATGAAAACCAAAACCTAGAACAATCCCGGAAACAAAAACCAAACACACACCCACAGACACACCCCACCTCACTACAGAAAGAGTTAAAAACTTAACATTTGTAATAAAAACATAGTTTATTATTTATGTCGTTCTGCATGCACACCATACACGGTGTTACCTTGCAGTCTCAGTATTAGAACTGTCAGATAATGTTATCAATACAGATAGGCAATTTTCAAAAGCAGGATTTTTGCTATAGAAATGAAAGTGAGGCATGTGATGTGCCTAGAATCAAAGAAAGGTAGAAAGCAAAATTAACATCGTCTGGCAAAGAGGATGTAGGAGGTGGGAATTTCAGAAGTGCACACATGGATTGAAGTTTGTAATACACCTCAGATGACTAATTATATTTTACACATACCGAGCCTCTTTTGATTTTACTGTAAAATCAAGAAGATAAATATATGTCCCCTACATACCCGTATTTACAATTTAGAGGGCATGGAGCTAAACAATGTCTTAACAGTACCTGATATATGCAATTGTATTACTCTAACACTTACGAGCTTTTATTACAGGGAAAAAAATTTCCATTTTACTATCTGCTGTACTAATACAGAATAAAAGAAATTAACTAAAGGAAACTACTTTGGTAGAACTATTATAGAAACTCTGGTGTATTTTAGGTTAGTAAATCAAGAGGTACTCACAGCTCTTCATCTCATGCTGTCGGTTAGCATAGTCAGTTTTTGCTCAGACCCTTAAGGCATGGAGCTGAAGCTTTCATAGTTATTTTTCCTCATGTTGTGTTTTCCAAGCCAGTCTAACAACCATGATAGTATGGCTGAAGTTTTAGAGATGCTGAGCATGGATGATTTTCAACTCCAGTGTAATTCTGAAAGGTTCATCCTATCTGATATTAGGTCATTTAATCAAGATACCTAATATTAACTTTCAAGTTCAATTTTAATTGACCATCTCTGAAAGTTCGACCAAACTCATTTCAGCTTCAATTAAAATCTATTTGATATCACTGTAAATCCAAGAATAGTGCTACTTCACACAATCTACACCAATGAGATTGCAGCCAGAATGTAACACACGGATTGCATCTAGAAATGTACTGTTTTGTCTCGAGTATTACTTCAGTTTCCACTCTTTAGCTGTAAAGACACATACTACTAAGTATTATTTACACATTTGTATTTTCTGTGTCTCATACAGCTAGGAATTTTCCTAACACTGGTTTTATTCAATAAGGAAGGAAACTGAGAAAGCAATGAATTATAGCAATGTTTTTACATAGTGCATAAACTACCTCATTAATACGATGGAAGGCCAAAGACTACTGAAGGTAGAAAATGATAATGGCATCATCCAAAGTTTATGTTGGTGACTAGGACCCATTTAATTTCAGAAGGATTTGGATTAGGCTGTTTGGCTAGTTTCCAACTAACTTTTTCTATACAGGGAGAGCAACAATTATATAACCAGCAAGTGGGGAGTTCACACATACATGCACTTGGTATGCTCATACTGAAGACTCCAACAGTTTCTATTGCTTAAAGCTACTGTGGGTGAACTAGAATAACTGGGACTATCTTGGAGAGATATACCTAAAGCACAACCCTCTTTGAAGTACACTTAACTCTAGATAAACTGTGGACAAAGCAAGGAGCACAGAGAAAGACAGTTCTTTTTACTGGTAAGCTTTGTTCATGTTAACATGAAACTTTTTGGACAAGCATACCTTGGGTTTCCCTCTGGAATGACATCAATTAAGTATACTTTGGTTGCCAAAATCAAAACTGACAAAGTGACAAAGAACAACCTTGGGGACATATGCCAGTTTGAGTTCAGAAAGCTTTTTTGTTTTCTATTTGCAACGCTTACTCACATATTTCTCTGTAAAAAGAAGGGAATCAATACAAAAGTTCACCAAGTCCCTATTAACTTTATTAGTACTGCTATGCACAGCATAGCTACACTTATATTTCTTTAGTGTGTCCCCTTTTCAGAGAATACATGTAACATTTGTTAATGGTGCTGTGAGGACAAAAGGATGTCCTGGAACTGGAACGTTTCCGCGGGACAGCCTCCAGCCAACTGCAGGCTGATTGCTGAAGAAAGTGGCAGGATCCAAGTTATTGCAGTTGTTTAAACTTGAGCTGGGGGCATCTTACAGAAACTATTACTAATGCTGGTAGAAAGATGGAATGGATTACTTAATAAGTATTTCCAGCTGTTTTTTCTAATTCTTTCAGCTTGTGTTCAAAATTTAAATACTTCAAACATATTTGTTCTAGATCCAATAAATTAAAACCTAGTAAATAAGTGAGAATGAGATATTGTTAATATTCCCAAGTGTGGTTATGTAGTTCTTTCACAGACACTTACAGATTCAAAATGCAAAGCCTTCACAATAATAATCTGCTGTTTGAAGTTCCAAGCGCAATTCACAACAAATATAGTTTGAAATATAAATGTTATTAATTGTCAGGAAATACACTTGATAGACAACCTATAACTGGCTGGACATGGCCCTGAGCAACCAGCTCCGGGTGGCCCTGCTTGAACAGAGGGTTGGACCAGGAGACCTCCAGAGTCACCTACCAACCTCATCCATTCTGCAATTCTGTAATTCTGTGAACCTATGCACACAGAAGTGGATATACAATACCTATTTTTTTTTTTTTTTAATTTAACATTTTGAAGAAATCCCTCTTTGATGGTCCAAATATTAAAGACTAAGGGATTTCTCAATAAGTTAAGAAAATTAAGATGATGGGCAGAAAGTGAAAATTATACTTTATTAACATATTGCATGAGGAGTGGCAAAACAAAAATTACAGGGTTTGCATAGAGAGATGCAAATTATCACTAATAAAAACCTCTAATGCATATATACCAAAGTCTGTTTTAAAATAATAAAAAAACCAACCAAACAAAACACACAAAAAAAGATGGTACTATGAATTGGATCAGTTATTTCCAATTTTGCTAAATTCAGACTTCTCTCCCTAGAACTCTCTCAGTCTCTGATCAAGACACAGTACTACCATGGGACCTATAAGAAAAATATTCTCTTAAACTGAAACCAGGCAAGCATTCATCTATGCACATCATTTTATTCATAGTGGCACATGCCTCATTTCAGTTATACGATCACAAGGACTTCAAAGGTCAGCGCCCTAACCCTAGCAAGACTGACGCACTTTTGAAACTGATAGCACCTATAAGTAGATAACATCATGCATGTATCATTTCGTATCCCTCTTTCCCACTCCTTAAAGGCTCTAAGTCTTTTGGAGCTAGGATCAGGACTTTTAATGAGTTAGTAGACACGCCTAGCAAAATGCCTTTTCACACCAAATTGGACACTGAACAAATAAATTCTTAAATGAAGTAGGAACATGTTAATAAAGATGGCTGAAGGCAGAAAGGAGGGTATTCAAATCATCACATTTAGGTGCCTATGTTAGGAGGATGATTTGCCTTTACAGGAGATGAAAAGAGATCTCTCCTGGGGACTAGGAAAGATTCTAGACAGATGACCCTTCTAGCGCAGGTGCCTCTATTAGTGGGATGAATACTGACACCTCCATTCATTCACTGCTTATATTTAAATGTGAAAACATTTCCCTGATCACACTAATCAGGACATTAGTTATGCCACTATCTGAGAAGGAGAACAGATAACCTTTAGAGACAAACAAATAAGATTTAAATGTAATATGAACAGCAAGAACATGCATTCTGAAATAGAACGCAGAGGATTTCCCTAGTGCTTTCTGCAGGGGCACTAGAACCTCCCTGTAGCCAGGGATACACTCCTACCTGCTGCCTCACCTTAACCCTGCATTGTCCGCACCGATCTTTGAAGGTCCCTTCCAACCCAAACCATTCTACAATTCTACGATTTGTTTCAAATTAATGGTTTGCAATAACTTTTTTTTTTTTTGGTCAGTTCTGGCTGTCCTAGTTTGTAACAGAAACTCCTGTCCAGTTTCCATTACTCATAGTCAGGAAAGAATCAGTCAAGCAGAATCAGGTAAAGAGGAAATTATAGGTTCCCATTTAACTTATTGTAAGGAAGATGTGTAAGGCAACGTAGTTTGCTAGCCAAGCAAAATAAAGTCTGCAAGAGAAATTATTTCTCTCTTTCTAAACAGCACTGAGGAAGAAAACTGAGCTAGGTTAAATAAAATGTTAGCAATTAAAATAAGAGCAATTTCGTTCAATGAAACCCTAAATAAATTTAGGACGAAAGCTGGAAAAGTGTATTTTGGAACATCCTTTCATTAGGAACTAGGAGGGCCAAGAAACCTAACTCATTTCAAGGAGGATCACCGATAAATTCGTGTAATGCACCAAATGATACATCTCAGAAGAAATTATTCATCTCAGAGCAGGCATACATTTTGGAGAAGCATTGAACTTCCACTCATAATCAACAAAATCTTAAAGTTTGAAATGTAAAAATTAATGTAAAATCTGAGCACACAATCCTTTTGTGATCTCTATGGACATCAGTTTCCCTCTGATCACCATTATAATTTCAAAGCAGAGAAGCATTAAGAAGCTTTTCAATTAACATTGGTTCTGGTAAAGACTTCCCTTTTACTATTTTCTTTGTAGATTTTCAGTAAGATCACCTTATGTTTAGTTTCAAGTTTAAAACTTAAATAAAGATCAGTCTAAAATAGCTTTCCATGTTTTCAGACTATGAATGCTACATTTCAACTTGATCCACTTGGTATATTTCAGTGTTGACACAGCCAAAATGTGCACAATACTACTCAATCTTTTGTTGAACTGAAATCTGGCTGGTAACAGAAAATTATGCAGAACGGGGTTTTCAAAGGCAAACTCATCCATTTTTGTAAGAAAGGGACAGAACCAGAATCTTCCCTCTGCAGGGGGGTTGGACTAGATGACCGCTAGCAGTCCCTTCCAACCCAAAACATTCTATGATTCTATGATATGATTCTATCCCAATGAAAAAATCTACATTTAGTGTGTTAATGTCAATGTTGACAGAACATACCTGCAAAATCAATCAATTTAATTGAAATCAATGGAATTCATGAAGGTAAAAAAAAAAAAAAAAAAAAAAAAAAGGATGTGTGCTGGTATGAATGTGATCTGCAAGGCAGAGGTTTTTCAACTGAGGTCATCGCTACCAAGTCACACAGTGTCATCTTATCTCTGCACCCTGGGCAATGCCACTACACACTGGACTAACCTGAAATGTGAATCCACACCATTGAAAACTTTCTAATCATGGGCTCAAACTGGCTTTACATGATATGGTACTGCTTTTACGGTTAGGGAAACTTTGCACACATAGGGTATGTGCAGTGAGGTAATCATTACACATATTATCACTAATACAATAAAGAAATATTTCAAAACAGGGCATGGAGCAGTTAGACCAAATAGTTTGGGTTGATGTCATCAATATCAACAATAACAAAGGAAAAGTTTGCCCAAAATATACAGTGCATTTTTTTTCAATATGCTGCACATAACATAGATCCTCAATTCCAATGCAATAAAACTCAAAAGTGGGATGAAAACATCCTACAGACCAAACCCACCTCCAAGCACGCTGAGCAGAACTGTTCATTACAGTTCAGTACAAAATCGACGCTTTGCTGACAGCACATGTTACATCTTAATAACATTATTGGCAATGGGCAAATAACATTAGGTAGATACCACTCTTCCCAACACGGAAAGAAAAGCTTTGCTATCCATGAGCTATGGAGCTGTTTTATTCAGGATTTTTGTGATAGCTTCCTCGTTACATTCCATCTAACTGTTTATTTATGTGAAACAATTATAATACAGCTCAACAAAAGTTCCACAATAGCAACATGAGCCAATGTAGAAGCACATCAGGTGGGAACAGGAATATATATTGTTGCTCATAGGCGTCTTCACACCCCTTTTCTTTAATTTGATGCATTTCCAAGCCTGACATCACAGTCAAGAACAGATCAATTCACCTTATACTTAGACTCATTGCTACAAAGGCAGGTGGCAGCTGGATCACTTAGATTGAGAATCACCAGGTTGTACACCTACCACAGTTGAGGAAAACTCTGAACTAACAGACCAAAAGTCAAAGTTTCCTGCTATAGTCTGAAATCATTCTAATCAGAAACAGCTATTCAGAAAAATCAAAGCAGTAAGGTTCAGGTATAGTCCGTGCATTTGCAGATAGGAGGCATGTGACAGCAGCCACCTTATTAAGACCTTTATTCGAGGTGTAATAGGAATGTGAAAGAGTAAGAAACGGCAAGCAAGAAAGGGGCAGATACATGGTTTAATTCCCTATTATAGGTTAGCCAGAAAAAACATAGAATATTACAGGACCTAAAGAAGAGGTGGAACAACAAAAGAATTACAACATATAAAATTCTGGACAACAATTTCTTTCTAAAACCACTTCTGAGACACTGGACTTGCAGGTTACATTTAACAAAGGTCTGAACATAATCTCTTAGTGACAATGCTGACACGTGTGATGCTACTCACATGCAAGCACTCCTACAAGTTTTTCCATTCTCCTGTCATCCCTCCGTACACATTCACCTACCTTTGCCTATTTTTTTATAAGTTGGAGATCTAGGCCTAACCAATGTTAGTAAAAGAAAATTACATGACTCTTACCAGCAATGGTAAAACTAGCATAAAAAACAGTACTACCTAAAATGGAATAGCTTTATGACTGCCTGAAGTTTGTGGTTTATATTTGCAGGCCAAATTTTATCATTCCACGGTTACATTTCTGCCTCCAAGAAATGTAAGTAACACAATTTTTGCTTTGTTTGCTTAAGGAAATTTATTTCTTATAGGTTGTGTGCTGTGCTAGTTATCTGTGACAGAAAGGAACAAAAGTATACAATTTACAAGAGGCAAGCCACTAATCTAAGGGCATATATGTAAACCAGAAGTGCTTTACTGGAGCAGTTTGAACTGGTATGACAGAGCAATTTGCCTGGTGATGATGCAGGCTTTTAATAGTAGGCAATGGAGAATTTCAGACTATTTAGTTTAAGTTACAGCCCAGTACTGACACACATCCATAATGGTAGGCATTGAAAGATTTAGTCATCTTGTTGAGACAAAATGTGGAATGATCAACCAGAAAAAAGTCAATTGTCTCCTATGACGTATGCATGCCTTTCTCAACTCACCTTTTGGAGTGTTTTACTATATATTGTAAAATATACATTTGCAGTTTAAATTCATCACCTGCTTCCTTCCTATAAACAAAGTGACAGGAAGCAAAGGAAAATATATATTGTTTGTGAGCCTGGCATCTTCTGCTGAAGGTGCATACCTTGTACACTAACCCAGATATAGGGATAAAAAATGTGTTCACCTCCACAGGGGTTGCATATTTCCTGTGCCATATAAACATTCAAATATAAACTTGCTCTTTAGATTGCAAGCTATCATTTATTATCTACCAGTTTCACTTCCTCTAGTCATAGTTATTTGTGCACTATATTATTGGATACATTCTACAGTATATGTTTCTCTGTTGAAAGGGATTTGGACTGGATTTATAATATCCTTCTTGCAGTCTGGAAATAAGAATAATTTTTCTTAGCAAAGATATATCCTGTGTTTTTCACCCTCTTTCTGAGGGTCTCTACCATCTTTTGTCTTAACATCTGTATTCAGTCCAACATTTTATTCTGTGCATTTTCAAAAGTGCTGCAATTTACTTGCAAGGTAAGGAAAAAAAAAATCTTTTTTGGAACCTTGACATGGCTGGATACCCTTACGTCTCTCCAAGATAAGCTACCAGTTCTGTATCCAGAGTATATTCTATGTTAGACATGCAAAGGCAAAAGAGGCTTAGAACCAAGTAATCTAAAAAGACACTAAAAGCTCCAAAGTGCTGAGATTTTTAAGTTCTACTGACAGCAGGTATCTGAAGTCATCACTTTGATGGCTGTGACGTCACTAAGCATTCCTTGCAACATGGAGCTCTTTATGTCTGTAGAGTTAGTGTCAGCCCCCACAAAACTGGAATGTTGTGGGTAGGTTAGATATTAGGAAAAACTTCTTCACCGAAAGGGTGGTCAGGCATTGGAACAGGCTGCCCAGGGAAGTGGTTGAGTCTCCATCCCTGGAGGTATTTAAAGAACGGATAGATGCGGTGCTTGAGGGCATGGTATAGATGGACTTGGCAGTGATGGGTTAATGGTTGGACTCGATGACCTCAAGGGTCTTTTCCAACCTTGACAATTCTATGATTCTATGATTCTATGATCACCATCAGAAAGCAAGCACAGATATTTCCTTGACTGAAAATGAATTGGTAGCAAATAAATGGAGGGAAACTAGTCAGTAATGGAAATACACAAAGAAATGCTCTTAATCTGTTCCAGCCCTGCAACAGCGTTGTAATCAGCTGCGAGAAACCTTCTAATGTAATGGCAGTGAAATAACAACTTATGACTCTCTAGAAATTATGACTGTTGAACTTGCTGTTTCACTGTTGATGCAGCCAGAAATCTTAATTCTTCACAGGAAAAATTTGTCTGTACATAGTCTTTAATGTACAGTCACAGGAGCATGGACCCTTATGCAGCCTTCTGTATTTCAGTGTGAAAATTTTAAAACTCTGTATTGGCTCTAAGTCCTCTGCAGCTAGGTAGAGAAGCTAAAGAGAATAATCTGTTTTTTAATGAGTTCAAGCAAGATGCCAGTTTGAATTTATTTTCAAGTTTAAAACAGGATAATGATGTAAAATGGCAATCTGACTTCCTGCACAAAAATACTGATCTCTAAAATGGAATTTAGAATAGTGCAGTATTTGAGTCACTTGGGGTGAAATCCTAGCTTCACTGACAGAGAATTTTCCAAGTGATTTCAAAGTGGTCAGGATTTCATTCCTCATATGCTTCAGATATTTTATTCAGAGGAGGGGTAAGCTGCTGAAGTTTAAAAATTACGCTTTGTTTAGTTCATTTTCAAATGCACCAAGATGCTGGAAGTATACCAATTCTTAAGTTGTAAACGGGGAAGAAAACCTTTGAAATGTCACTTTAAAGAGAATAAGCAGACTTATTATTAAAGGGTCTTATTTGGCAACAAACTTTAGCATGCCTTCCCATTCCTCATTCTCCTCTTGTAACTATTATTTATTGCCATTACTGGGATGTGTTCTATAATTGGATTCTGGCATAGATCAGTGGAAAGAGAAAAATATTTCCAATCTGATTCAAAATAGGTTTTACTTTGTAAAATACACATGCAAAGAGTGAAAAATTCTCTCTTTGTTCCCTAGTAGTTATTCAAACCATTTAGACATTTTAGTCTAGGCAGACTTTAAATATGCCATTTCTGAAGTTGTTTTTGTAAAATATCTGTGTTATTTGGGGTTGGGGTAATTTTTTTCCTATTTGTTGAATAGTTTTCTACTAACTGCTTTTGGCCAAGCGAACAGTGTGTTCCTTTCAAGAAATACACTTTGAATGAAACTTGCTTCTCAAAGAGTCACATATTCTTCAGCCATAAATAAAATAGATGTGGTACTTTACAGTCAGAGTTAACAGCTGAAAGTCAAGCATGTTAATTAGGCATGAATCAGTGATTCTGCTTCAGTGTCTATTAAGAAAACATATTGAAGCAATTAAGAAAAAATAAGAAAAGCATAAAAAGGCATAATAGCATAACAGCATAATAACATGTATAAGTAACAAGAAATAGAAAATAGCACAAGGAAAAGCTAAACCTTCTCCCTCTGCTTAGAAGATCGTCTTCCATAATTGAAGAACTTTTTCAACCAATTAATTCCAAAGTAAATGGCCACGCTAAGAACTACCAGCACCTTCACATATTCTTCAGCAAAGTACATGCTGTTTGGACTTCAGGCTAATCAGAACAATACTCAGACAAGGGAATTTCCCTTTCTATAAAGCTTCAGCTATAGCAATTACCAGCACAAACTAGTTAATAATATCAGCTGCTTTACAAATCTGAAGTACTCTGCAGTTTTGACATAAAAATCATTGCAAACTTTTCTGAGCTTTATAACATTCTTAGAGTTATAGCCACCAACTGATGTTTATTTTGCAAGAAATTGTGTCTTTGAGCACTACCCTTACCTTACCTGTCTCTCGGCACCAGCTCTTCTCTGTGGATGAAGCCTGTCCAAGCATCCCTTTATTAGATTCAGACCAACACAGATGCCCTAGTTTAATGCATAATACACTACAGTGGTACCTTTTCCAGCAATACCTTAGCAAACAGGCTAAAGTGATACGCACTAAGGTTAAAATACAGTGACTAGCTTATAGAATAGTGTAGGTCATGGTAGCATATATAATCAAATGAAGTAAGAAAAATATCAAACATAAATATGCAAAAGCAAATTAGAAAATAAAGCATGACAGAGCTGCTTTCTTTGAGGAAGAGCCTTCTTGAGATGAATTAACCTCAGCTAGGGTAAATATTAGAACAGAATAATCATAGAAGCATAGAATCATAGAATGTTTTGGGTTGGAAGGGACCGCTAGTGGTCATCTAGTCCAACCCCCTGCAGTGAGCAGGGACACCATTACCCAGATCAGGTTGCTCAGAGCCCCGTCCAACTTGGTCTTGACTGTTTCCAGGGATGGGGCATCCATCACCTCTCTGGGCAACCTGTTCCAGTGCTTTACCACCCTCATTGTAAAGAATTTTCTCCTTACATCTAATCTAAACCTACCCTGTTTCAGCTTAAAACCATTACCCCTCGTCCTATCACCGTTGTCGCTACTGAAAAGATTCTCAATGCTCTGTGATACTCCCTCTCTTCACCTGTGTTTACAATTCTTCCAAGCACACTTTCCATAAAAGTGTTGTGATTTCTATAAGAAGCTTAAGTCCCTCACTAGGTCTGTGGGTTTTCACAGAAATGGCTTGACAGTGGTTAAATAAGACACCAAAAATTGCTGTACTCTACTAGAAGAAATAAAAAACTGATTAGTTAATATCATTTCCCATCCAAAGCCCTAAGTGAAAAGGAGGCTGTCCCTGAAAGTATTATTCATCCACCTTCCTGAGCACTTGAGATGCTAGGTCAAGTGTAGTGACAGTTGACAGGTGACAATGGAGGGCAAGGTGTACTATTACAGAACAACCTTATGCAAGGAAATAGCCTGAATCTGAGTCTCATCATTTTGATGTAAGTTGCCAAATGTATCTGTTCAAACTAGCATTTCTTAATATACCAAGTCATACCAACCCTCCAGGGCAAATTATCAGTTCCTATTCACCACTAAAAAAAACTTTAAACTTCATTTCATGTTGAGACACCTCATTAGGGGTGGGTACTTAGATCTACAGACAGCATTATAATAAGTAATGATTAATTAAAAATTTTTAAAAACACAACAACTGAGAATTTGAACCCTTTAGAAAATTGCATGTGACTATCTGGAGGCAACAATTATTGTTACTATCTCTCGAGTGCTTGGCCTAGACATGTCTATTAATACCAGACTTATTAGGTCTTGACAGCTTATAGGACATCTGTTTGTTTCATTTCCCTTTAGTCTCGCCAAATGCTAGCAGCTAAAATCATACAGACTTTTTTTCCTACTTCTGCATAACTTGAAAGACTTTTTTGCATATATGCATTTTGACAATAAACAAGATCTTCTAGGGTTCTGTATCTGATATATATGCACAGGCATGTGTATTCAAAGAACTGCAAAGGTGGGTAGGTTTCTTTAATGTGAGGACATTTATCTAGAAATAAAGGTGCAATTAGTGGAGCTAACAAACATTCCTCGGAGCCAGGACAGTTTTAATAGATTTGGGTTTTAACTTGAACTAAAAAAGATTGTAGACACCAAAATATCTCAGAAGTTTTGCACAAAGAACTCCCCCAAGTACTTCAGTACATTGCAAAATTCCAAGAAAGCGTTACAAAATTTCAGAAAATAATATTGAAGCTTTTGGTATGGTTTTCCCCATTTTTCCGCTTTTTAACATCAATTGAGGAGAAAAAGTAGGCACACAGATCCTGACTCAAATGAAGTTCAGCCTGAACTATAAAGTACAGGTTCTAAGCTAAGCTGGAAGCAGTTTTTTAGTCCATCCTGGTGTTTTGATAGACTGTTACCATATCCTAAGTCTAAATCCAAAAGGCATTTCTTTCCCATATTGTTCAAAAATCTTGTAAAATTTCTACTGTTCTTGGCCATCATTTTAAAAGTAATGGTATAGATGAGATTTATATATCACCAACTGAAAAAGGAAAGGACATAGCTACTTGGATATTATTTGAGTTTAAAGCTTCTTTGGATACAGATTCCTTTAAATATTTTCACTCCCAGGAACCTCATTTCCATTAAGAATATTTCAGATTACAGATTATTTAAGAATCAAAATTTGATTTTTAACTATTTTTCAACATTTATTGAAAATTTACTGATCCAGACTATTATAGCCACTAGTGAATTAATAATCATAAAAGGTCAGGAAGTACTAAAAAAAGTTACAAAAAAGAATCAAAATTCTTAATATGCAGAAATAGCTTGTGCAGAAAATTGCAGCAACTGTCCAGTTCCCAATATATTTTGAGATACATTTACATGATGGCATAGTTCCTATAAAGTATGTTAATATGAGCCATAAAGAATTACATCGTTTATCATCGTTCCCTGACAACATAAATAAATCTAGTTCCATTATCATCAAGAGAGTTACACTCACTTATGCCAGCTGACAGTCTGATCTAACGAAGCTGGAAGAGTCTCACAACGTATCTTTGATTTCAGTGGGTCTGAATTAAATAATATTTGATCACAATATTGATACGTATGTTTTCAGCATCTGTTTCACAACAATATGTATGAGTTTTAGTACGTTCATAACACACTATTCTCAATTTCTACAGAGCTTTCATCTTGCAAAAGACAACGTTACATTCCCACTGTCTTAAATCTGACCTAGTTGAGATTTAGCATTATACCACTTACTTATAGATTAGAAAATACGAGTTTTACATTCATAAGGAACTGGAAAGTGTTTTCCCAGATGTTCTTCCCTAGGAAAGTACAATGCAAATTATAAACTCATTAACTCAACGAATACATAAACTTACATTTGCACATATTTGTTTGTGGTACTTTTAACCTACTTCCCAAATAGTTAAATTGAGTAGCACCTTAAATCAATTAAAAGTTGATCAAAGTTTGTGACTAGGATAAGTAGTAGTTAAAAGTTTAAAAACTGAAATATACTGGTTCTTGTTACCTAAAATAAGTGATGTTATTTAATTACCAACAGCAGTTTGCTTTTGGCTATATTAATAAGAATTATCACAGAAAGCTGATGTCATTATTTACCCTGCTGTGCCCAGGAATTGCATAGGTCTCAAATTTTAAGTTTTTTATCTATACAAACAGAATAGTCTTATGCTACACCTTGATACAAAGGATTTGCTGTAGGACTTTCTTCTATATGTTATTTATGTTCTTACCACACGGGATTTTAACATGACAAAAATTCGGTATTATAAAATGAAAGTCCTTATAACTGTAGTGCATCTTTTGTTAATTTTCATTTCACATTCAGAAATATCTGAATGCAACATGACAAGAATAAAAATAAAATTAAATAATACATACATAGTATTAATATGCCTCTATATTTTAACAGCATTATTAATTTACTTTCCATAATTTCACTTTATTTGAGAGTACATATGTTAATTCACAGTAGCTTGACACATAGAAATCAGCTCAGTTTCAAGTGATTTTATAAGGCAAAGTAAGGCAGCTATCCCTAGAGAAAGGAATGTTTCTGAGATAGCAGAACTGAGCTGGATCTTTTGTCTAGGATACTTGGACTAAGACTTAAAATCATTCCGTTTTCTTTCCCATATGCCCCTCTCTCTGTCAGGGAGCAGCAAGGGCCAGCTGCTCCCTCAGGGCTGGGGAGCCAGCAGCCCAGGGAGGTACCACAGGCAGCAAGGCAGGGGCCTTGCCAGCCAGAGGCTTGTCATTCTCCCAGTTTGCTCGCCTGTCTCTCCTTGCCGCACCAAATGCCAGCACTGTGACTGGGATTAAGGGCAGACTAGCAAAATTCATCCATTTAGTGTTCAGTGTATGAAGAAATGGGCACAGTCCCAACTGTGTGAGAAACCACAGTGCATCATCAACAGTGGTTAGGGCAAGAATCCGTAGAAAGAAGATGGCAGATGGACACTGTTGTCAGGGTTTGATGCCTACCTGCCATATGCAGAAGATATGAGTAGTTCTCATTAGAAAGAATACAGTGAAAGAGATAAGGCTTTCTATGAATGAGCTGGGGTGGAAGAAGAAGGAAATGAGCCAAGGTTAATTGGCTCTCAACCCTTGGAATCCTCAAGACAAGTTCTTGACAATTCTGAAACTTAGCATCACTGAATTCACAGAATCACAGAATCACAGAATCA
>KL282404.1:3765-24182 GCA_000699545.1 Podiceps cristatus
CCCTGTCATGGAGCTTTTATATTTGCACTGCTTTTATGGGTACTTTGTTGTCATGTATCTGTTTAGGTAAATGAGGTTGGAACCAACCACACAAGATGATTTTAGTTTCCTTGTGTTAATTCATCATTAAGTCAGTCATGTGAAAGGAGTAGAAGGCTGGTTTAGGTCATTACAGATAAATTGTGTATCCTAAAGTTACTAGTTGTTCAGAGATCTGAGCACATGCAGAACATGACCAAAGTTAATCGTGACCTCTTCTGACCCTAAGGTATGGATAGTGCACTTAAGTGAAGAATGTATGGTTTTAATGTACAGAATGTTTTTCCAACCTTTTTTCCCCCCAGTTTTCTGTCATTCTTACATACAGATTTTAGCTACTAGCTTAGAAAAAAATGCTGTTGAGTCAGAAATTTTCTGCGGTGCAGGAAGCCAATGATTAGGTAACTATAGCAAGAGTAATGCTCTATAGTTCTTGTTTTTTGTATGTTACACAGCTGTCATGGTTGGAGCTATTATTTTAATTGAAATTATTTATTTTGTTTATTTCAAATGGAGGAAATCACTGTTCATTGACTTACTAGAGTCTGAGATATACTTCTTCATAGCTGACTGTGCATGTGACAACACATGACCTGCGCAGTTTACTTCTGAGGGAGTGTTTCACTGCAATTTGGGAAATGAATGACAGTGTGAAAGTTGATAAACTTCAGATGTTCAGGCGCAAAAGATGCAGAAGCAGTATAACAAGACTTCTGCTCATTGGGCCTTAAAGCAAAACAGGTAATGAAAGGTGACTTTGCATTTTATGTGCTGCTGCTGTTTGTGATAGGAAAATGGGGAGAAACTTTGGGTTATTCACTACACTGGCAATAAAATGGCTGACTTTGAGGTCTACATTATTGTAAGGCACAGAAAAATCTCATCAACTCTTTTCACCAGCTGCAGGTGAGAGCCAAGGTTTTGGCTGACCCAGTAGATCAATACACAAATGAAAGCCTTTGGGGATTCATGGAATAATACATCAACACTATAGTGGGTATTTGTTATTTATTACAAGTAATTGCAGCTGGTCCCACTCTGAAATATAGGGATAGCTAAACAGAGGGAGTACTGTCAGAGTTGATAGTAATTTGGAAAACACTTCATAAAGTATGTAATGTATGATTCCAAATTACTTTTTTTTTTCCTCTCCAATTAATTTTTTCTATCCCTTACTCAGTGAGTGGAACTAGGTAAGCTGTAGTGACTTTGTCTTGTTCATAATCTTTTGATGTCAGCTTGTGATGTCACTGGATGTCTGAACTGTAGTTCTGTGCTTGAACTAACATGTACAATTTGGAACGCACAATTTCTGTATTGCAGTTTTATGAATTTACTCCTTGTCCTGCCCTGTTTGAATCCTACTTTTCACTCCAGGGTTTAAGAGAGTTTTAACAAGGTTTAGGCCTTTGTGGTAGGGGCTCTCAGGATGATGTGAGTTCCACTTCATGTTGTTTTAACTTTAAGCCAGTATCACGGCATATTATTAGGAAAGAGGTCTTGAGCAAATCAAGAACTCGTGTTTACTGTATAGGACTTCAGGAGAAACTTGATTTCATTTAAATTAATTGTTCACCAGTGCTGTTGGAAGCAGATACAGGTGGAATACAGAAGGTGGAGGAGGGGTGGATCTCAGCAGTTAGGTATACTTTCTTCTAAAGGAGAACAAAATAATTTAGTGGACTCTTACTATATAAGGTGTTGGAAACTGTTTCTAAAAGGTCTGTAAGATTGACAGTTGATTTTTTTCTTATATATATATATTTAAAAATGATGAAGTGCGAATTCTTTTTTTTTTTTTTTTGCAAAGATTTGAGGCATGCTTGAGATTGTAATAATACCAAAATCTTACAATTTCCTTTTTAAAAAGCATAAACAAAAGCCACAGTAGTCAACTGAATATATTGTCAAGAATATATTTAAAGCATAGAATGTTGTTCATTGTAGTCCTGTAGCTAAACACTCATAGCCTTCTTTAAAATTGTTTTTTAGCCAGTTATTTCATGTCTGTTGTGAAAACCATGGTGCCTTAAGCTGGTTGTCTGAATAATACTTTTCTGTATCTGCTAATAAATGCTACTATCGACTATTCAGTTCACTGTTTGGTTATAGAACCACTGTGCTATCGATAGAGAACAGTGGCAAAGGGAAAACTTGAAAAACTGTTAGTTTGCTCTTGAATCTTAGCTGAGGCATGAGGTATGGATACACTGAACTAATAAACTATTCTTTGTGTATTTGTCTTCAAACTAGAAAAAATGTTATTACATTTATTTGGCTGAGCATACCTGTCCATGTTATTTAAGAGAAAATGTTACATATCAACCATTTAAGCTCAATACATAATTCCTAGTACAGCATAAACTTTATGAAGGGTTATATTTTTGTATTATGTACAAATAACTATTTCGATTGATGTTGCTGCACTGTACCATTAATAAAGGAACAGTAATTGACAAAGCTATCCTTCTTGTTACAGGTTTCATTTCTTTTGCTATTCCTAGTAAAGTTAGTCGTCTCAGTCTTACGCAAAGCTTTGTGGGGGTGACTGCCTAAAAACCTAGACTGACAAGTAGTGAGATGTCATTCAGCCTTCCTAGTGTGTCTGAAAACTATCCCTGCTCTGGAGACTTGTGCTTTAGTGAGAACCTGTTGGAGCTGCAGCCTTAGAATTCATAGCCTGAAACCTGTGAATTGATTTGTCTGTACACTTTCTTTCAAAACTTTTTTAAAACTGCTTGTTTCTTTCAGGTGTAAGTTGCTTTCTTCTCCATGTTCTGCTTCAGCTGTTAAACATCATCTAGGTCAGGGCAAAGATTTATCTGCTGCTGCTGAAGGAAAGTCAAACCTGTATCTTTAAACACATTACTGTAGATCTGGCCTTTTTTGGGAAAAAGTTCCTCCCACACTGTGACTCTTGGCAAGTGTTTATACATAGACCTTGATATAACCTCTGCCTAGCATCACTGAATTTACATCAAGAAAGAATGTAACATGTTGAGGTGGTATATGTGGTCAGGGTTGCTTTTTTTATGTCACAAGCAGTGGACTCCAGTGTGGGCTGGTCTCTGTCAGAAATCATGTTTTTAACAACCGAGTGGCCAAGCTGGAGGTGTGGATTTGAGAGAGAAATCCTCAAGGCTTTTCTTTAACACTCGGCACTATAATTTCCAGGCATGTAGATTTTCTATTAGTTTTCTTCTGGAATTAAAATGAAATCAAAAAATACAAGAATGCCTTCAGATATCTTTTGTAAAAAATATGCTTTATATAGAGGTATAACCTTTTTTCCACACTTGCTTGTGTTTTCTAAAGGGAGAAGAAAGGTGTAAAAAAAAAAAAACCCAAAACCAAACCCACAAAAAAAAAAATCGCAAACCCAAAACACTAAACCTAAGAAGCAGATACTTGCTAGTGTGATGGTTGGAAACTTAAATTATCTACACTTCCAGAACAACATTTGGGCAGATTTGTGGCCTCTTGTTTTTTCAAATGGGCTGGAGCTTTAAAAACATTGCTAATAATGGCAGGTTTTATCAAATGAGGTGCATAACTGAAGCTAATGATCTTTATCTTCATCTATAATGGTTGGGAACTAATTTTGGCTCCTTATTTTTGGCTCAGAATAGCCAAGTGCTTAGTATCATTTATATGTTCTTAAATTTGCAGTTGGTTTGCTTCTCCCATGGTGCTAAGATTTGTAAGTCAAAGAGGAAGGCACAATTCAATGTAATCAAGTAAGATTTGTATTCAGCATTTTTGGAACTGAAGATGATAAGTGACAGAAAGGATAGAGCAAAATAACTGCATGGGGATTTTGGTCATGGCACATGCAGTGAGCAAGGATGGAGGAAATCAAGGAAAAAACCTGAGGAAGAACGGTTTAACATGATAGTTGTTAGAGAAATGTAGAACCTGAACTCTTCATGAATAATACAAGTCCTTATCTAGATGCTGAATAGATAATATAAATGTTCTTTTATGGTTCCTCATTTATTTCCCCTTTTAATACTCAGTTGAATGTGTAATATTTTTTTTTTTTTTTTTGCGTGACTTTGCAGATTTATAAATGCCTCTGTTTTGTTGGTGAAGGAGGTCAACCTATTTAAACCTATGCTGAAAAGGGACAATGGGAGAAAGTTGTAATTATGGCCTACTTTACATTATTTACTTTCCTAGGGAAAAATCTTCTGTTGTGCTCACAGTTAATGACATCTTGGGAGATTTGTTAAAATCAGCTTTTAGACATTTATTAGGCAAGTCCCTAAATGTTTCTGATCAGTAGGAAACAACCAATAAAAGTAGGAACATATGGTACTTACTTGGGAAGCGAGCAGAAGCCTGTGATGAACACTATTAATTTTGGATCTTAATATCTATAAATTTATAAAATGAGTCAGTGTGGAAAAAACTTCTTAGTCTTTCTATTCAGAAGTCCTTTTGAACCCTCAGAACATCTGTGTTCCACATCAGGTTGCATGTTTCGTTATTCCTTAAAATATAGGCTTTAAACCACACTTGTTATTTTTTAGGTTGAGGGTACATGAAAAATTGATGGTTAACACAGCTCTGTTCTGCTGAAAGGCACTTCTCCCTCCCTCCTTTACTCCCTTCCTTTCCTATATATATAATGCGAATACATGTTTCTCTTGAGATACCTGTCATCGGTCATGAGAAAACCAAACATCTCAAAATCCATTTGAAATGCTTTTATGGTAACTTATGTAGTTAAGTTTTTAATGGTTTTCATTGCTGTCTTTGGTTTGACATTTCAGCTTGAGGCCTTAGCCAGAAGCCATGTAATGGTCATACAAGACCTGGGGGCAGTTGCAGGGTGTACTGTATAAATGTCGTCTGATTTGGGGACTGGCCTGTGGGGGAAGGAGAGCTGGGCCTTGAGGCACTGAGACTGTAACTCCAACAGTGTAGTTTCCTTCACTTCCTTTCTAGCAAAACTTCAGAGTAGAGTCACAGAAGAGGACAATTTTCCCTATATCCGTACACTCCATTGGAAAGAGAAAGGATAAAGAGCACTTCAAGCCTACACTTGAAATCAAACTGCTGGATTACATGAGAGGTGGGTGGGTGGTAAAACTGCAGGAGATGAGAATATACGTGATAAGAATTTACAAGATCATTTTGAAAGAGCATTATTCATGAGAGAACGTTGAGAATTGCCTAGCTAAATACAGCTCTCTAAAGAGGAGCTTGGACTTGAGAAACTCCATGGATAAATGAGAATAGCAAAGAAAGTGTTACAGGGTGAGGAAAGAAGAAAACAAAAAAAGGCCTTGCAATGAAGAGAAGCTTGTGACGCATGTTTGTTTTTTTAAATGTGTTTTTTTCCTTCAGGACACCTTTCTTAGTATGGTGACTGGGGAAGGCAGGAGGACAGAGAGCAGCAGCATTGGCTTTGTAGGATCAGGAGCTGTGGATTTGAATTTCTCTAGCATTTTTTCCAGGACAGTGTAAAAAGCATAGACACAGTAAGTCCATAGAATAGAAAGTAGTATTTTAGATCCTTTTGTGCTCCATTCTGTGTATGTTTATTATTGGTTTCCTGGTTTGTCCTGTTTTCTGTGAACCTTTCTCCAGAGGTGTTAGTGACTAATGAACAATTGGCTCTGAGTCAGTAGCTCTCAGACAAACGGTCTCGTATAAAGCTTATGATTCTTCTTGGTATCCCTGTGCACTCTCAGCTGGCAGTTCTAATTGAAAACATGATAAAATTGATAGGGCTCTGTAGGTCTCTAGTTTGGGCATCCTTGGCCACTATTTTTAAAATGCCACTTAAAAAAGTCTTCCTCACAAATCTCTTCCTCATATCGTGTCCTTCTACTGTTACCCATCAGTTAATTGTTGCTTTCTCAAGAAGACCCCTTCAAGGCAATTACCTGCCATCTTGTAAAACATGGTCATTTTCACCCTACCCATACAGCATAAAATCATGCAATCTTCCTGCTGCCTCTTAGGAGCAGGCTTCTCATACAAGTTGTCATTTGAATCCTGCCAAAAGCACTGCTTTCCTGGAAGGCAAGGAGAGACCAATACTGCTTCTCTCCTGCAGCTGATAAATTCAAAATATGGTTGAAATGTTACGCCCAAACCAAATGAAAAAACCTCTGGAAAGAATTGGCATTTGAGATGAATTCAGAGCTCTTCATTTTCTTGGAGGCATGCTCAGGAATGTAGTTCTGTTCTGGTCTTACTTGCACTAAGGTAGACCAAATTATTTTACGAAACAGGTTTTTAAAGAATAAATGCTTATTTAGTTATTTTGGGAGGCTTTTTTGTTTGGTTTTGTGTGTGTGTTTTGTTTTTTTTTTAATCATTCAGGTTTACTATATATACAAAACTTTTTGTAAAATAATGATGATGTTAGTCTGAGAGCCCGTAACCAAAATGCTTACTACATCCCTTTCTTGTAGGGATTGAAGGCTGCTCAGGTGTAGCTTGGATTAACCCTTTGAAATTTGATAGGGGTCAGGTTATATAAACCACTAACAGTATTGATGTGTAATACTAATCCAAACAAGTGTAGGAGAGCAGGATACCACAAATAGTCTTTTTCAGTATCACCTTTTGAATTTACTTTTCATGCTTTTTCTTTCATCCTTCGTGTGTGTTTAACCCCAAATGGTAACTGGCCCACACAGCTGCTCGCTCACCACCACCAATTAGCCTTTCTTACATTTAATTCTTTTGTAAAGCTAAATCTAAATGATTAACAGTTCTAGAGCTGTTTAGTATTGGAAATGTAAAGGAACTATTATAAGGCTCAGTCTACTGTCTTAGCCACCTGGCCATACTGACAATAAATAACAGCACTTCCAGGGTGGTTTTGTGCAAAGAATTTATTCTTTCACAGCGAGGGGCCGTGAAGAGCATCCTTTTCTGTGGTAGGATGTATCATGTTTCTGTAATGCTAAAAAAATCTAATTGTTGTGTCCCTTTAAGTTAAATTACCCCCTGAATGCTATTTATTCCCTTTGATGTAGTTTGAAAATGCTGAACCATTTAAAAGATAAATGGAAAAATTTTGTTGTAAATGCTCTCTGCTTATTTCAGTTCCCTGTAGCCCAAGAAGGTAGGAAGTCATTTTTTGCCATTGTACTTATAGAGTATATTTCACTTTGCAGTAAATCCAAAATCTGTTTGTGATGAAACAGTATTTAACAGACACCAGAATTGAGATTAATTGGAGGTTAATGACGTATAAAATATTTCAGATGTTTTTCATCAAAATGATGAATCCAGTGGAGGTAGTTGGAAGAGTGTCACAACCATAAATCTTAAGATTGTGTCATAGATGCAGTTTCACTAGGAAACATGCTACAAGATCATGAGAAGAAACATGTTGGCTTTGAGGAGCACAGGTGTACCAGATGATATCAACAATCTGGCTAAAATACCTGTTGTGTTATGATTTGCTTTACAGCTATAATTCCATAGTAGTAAAATACTGGCACCCTTTCCCAGTGACATTCACCATGTAGATAAATACACCCATCTTGTTTATCTCTTCATGTTTTTGGCAATGATTGTCACGGTTCTCAGTAAGTGCATGCATGCACAGTTGGAATAGATGTTTGCATTGGTTACAATGCACACACGTATTGGGAAAGGATTTGCTCCCTGCACAATGGAAAGAAATGTAATCTCTTAAGCAACGTACATCTAGAGTGCTGCTTAAAAGCCTGACAAGTATTTACATAAAGCTTTAGAAAAATGGTATGTTTTTAGAAACCATGCCCCTCTCATGGTAGGTATTGGCTAAAATCCTGAGCTCAGCATGCTAGGAAATAATTAAATATACTGTAGTGATTTTTGTAAGAAAGGCATCAGACCAGAAAATCCATAAATTAATGAAGAGTTCTCTAAATGAGTAACTTCCATCCTATTCAATCTCAATTTCCTCATTATCCCCCAAGAGTCTGTTTTTAAATTTATAATGAACTATTGCCATCCTGTTCCATATATTATCATCTTCATCTCCAATCTCAATCTCTGTACTCAATCACTTGATCTTCCTGATAGTTTGTGTCCTTGCAGTAGTTGCTCACGTGGGAAAGAAAGCTTTTGGATTGATTCATCAGCTTCTCACACCAACCTTCATTAACAGCTGTGCCTTTGGCTCTCTGTATTCTCCAGATACAATTAATGGTTTCAACAAAAGGGAGAAGCAAAAGCAGCTAGTAAAAAAATAAGGTTTATGTTTTGCTCTCAGTGGTGGTAGTGAATCGTAATAGAGAGTCACCTGATAACAGCAATTAAAAAAAAAAAAAAAAGTGAGGTCAGGTAGGAGGGGTCTTTGTTTTAAATGCCCTAGCAGAACATTTAGGTCAGCATACCTTTTTTAATGTGTTGGAGCTCCCTTCTAACACCACAGTTGTGCTCTTGTAGCTGTGGTGGTATAAGGATAAAGGCAAAAGGGGTTGGTAGGACAGCTACGTTTATTAGACTAGGAATAGGCAGAAAGAAGCAGCAAAGCTAACAGGGACACAAACACAACCTGCATCCTAACCTTAGGCTAGAAACACAAAACCCTCAGAAATACTTACATTTTTAACTCTCTGGCATCTAGAAAAATTTGAAGACCAGTTGTGTGGCCTGAGCCTGCTTTTCCCAATTATGTCAGCTTGGTTTAATAAGCGTGTTTCTTCACTCTGAGTCATCTTCTGTGTGTAAGATGCTGCAGCTATTTCAAAAGTCACTGAGCTAATTTCGACATGGTGATACAGATTGCTATCCATTCAGTTAAATACTTCCCAGTCAACTGTTCTATGAACAGCATGGACATTTAAACAGTATTTGTAAGAGGGAGAGAGTGGCATCTCCCCTATCAGTTGCTGTTATTCAAGTAAAGCCCTGCCGATTCTGGTGATGGAGCAGTAGCAATACACTGTGTGCCTGCAGTTCAGCAGCAAGCTTTAGCAGTTTTCTGCTTTTCATTTTTAAATGTCAGCTCATTAAATGCCAGTACTGCTCTTCAGCATGATCCTACCTTGTTTTTTCTGCAGTCAGGGCAATCTGGGCTGTCTGCCAGGTCAGAGTTACCACAGCAGGATGGTCAGTGTCTTCCTTCAGCATACAGCCTGTTAGCTGGACACAGGAGAAGAACAAAAGTAAGAATATTTAAAGATAAGCCACCTTGAACTCAGACGGGAGCATTCTGTGTTGCTCATATTGTGTTCCAACGTTAAAAGTTCAGTGTACAAATCACAGGAGAAAATGCCTACAAATAGGTACCTCTTGTCCTGGTGTCTCCTGGACTTTGTATTCACCTACAAAAGAGTTTGAGTTGTGCATTCCACCCAATAAACTCTAGCTCCATACACAAGATGTGCACCCAAATGCTCCCTTCCCTAGAAAAGCAAATTATACACTATCACATCAGAAAAAAAATGTCATCTAACTTCCCTTCAAAAATATACTGAGCACCTTGGCCAAAGCAAAGGGCCGTTTGTCATCATAAAGAATTGGCAGTGAGGAGTCCAGTAGGAGGAGGTTAATATTTAAAGGAAAAAAAAAAAAAAAGCCTTAGACTGGTCTTGAAACTTTATATGCCAACAAAGTGTATTTCTTAGGTGTTTTGAAATTCACAAAAAGCTGATTACAAACTACAAGGACAGTGTTGGACTTTTGTACTTTTTTTTTTTCCCCCTAAGTGGTGCAACTGGTTTGCCACCTGCTTTAGCAGGTGAATCATGTGCTCATTGTAAATGAGGAGAATAATTCAGTTTAATATTGTAAATTTCAGCATAGTGTTCCAAAACCAAATCTATCTCTGTAATCCCAACAGATTACAAACAGGAAGAGCTGGGACATAGGTGAATTTAGGGCAGGTGGTGTAGGAAGGTATTCATTCATATGGAGATTTTGTAGTAGCCAGCCACAAAATACTATTAACCGGTATCTGAGAAGTCAAACTCTGAGTGGGAAGGGAAGCAAAAGAAAAGTTTGGGAAAACATTGTGTAAAATAGCTCCCTGCAATGCTGTCATCTAACCATTTCCCTCTAAGAGGGTGGCTCTGATATGTGTCAAGTGGAACTTTTATGACTGCAGAAAACTAAGACCTTGGTTTTGCTTGGCACAGACTTTATTCAACATGCTACTGAGCTCTGAAATGTCAAGGAGATTTGAGGATCGTACCTCACGCACAGAAAGACGTCTGGGAATGTTGTGGTTCTCGGCATTAAAAAAAAGATCCAAGCAGCTATAGCAATGGAAAAATAGATGTCTGATGAAAGAGCTATTACAAGACAGTAGGCTATTCATTTTGCTGAAAATAAAAAAAATAGAACAAAACCAAAGTGGGGTGCATATTGAGCTTGGCACTTCAGTCAGCATATTCAGCAGTTTCAAACAAATATGGTTTTTATAAGCTGATGGATGTCTGACTATCCATTAGGCCCAAGCAACAAATCACTACACTTTCTTGTTCTGCCCCTTATTGCAAAGTAGTTTAGGATGTTGACACTTCAAATGAAAGACAGGAAAATAAATGTTTTGAGTAAAAGGAGGAGGGAGGGAGAACTGTGGACATAATGACCCTCTTCCTACTAAAGGAAATGGCGGGCATTTTATTAAAAAAACATGCACTGACCAGAAAAATGGGAACGTGCATAACAATGCACAGGGATAGAAGGAAGAATAATAAAAATAGTAGTTCCAATAATAATTATTTATAACTGCAAATCTTAATTACCTAGCTGTGCCATGGCTATCTCAGCAGCAGATGGTGGGTCCACACTCTATACAGCTAGGAGACAGTCTATAACAATGTGAGTTGCTTCCACATCTGACCCTACCTGCAGCCAAGAACACCCTAAAAGCGCTGTCTTTAAAAAAAAAAAAAAAAAAGTCAGTTGTCTGTGAGAACAACTGACAGTGGTCCAGGGACAGTGCAGTGGATCATAACCTGGCTGTCTAACAGTTGCCAGGCACTCAGCACCAACATGGTTAGTCATTTTTACCAGGCCTAGTTGTGGCTATGAGTTGCAGATGGTATTGAAAGCTTCTAGTGTTGCATTGCATGTTGGCGAGTGGCAAAAGATCAATCAGGAGCAGATGTAGTAGGAGATAAGGAGAGTTTTCCCCCTTACCACCATCTGGCTACAGCATGTCCACCCTCAACGGGGCCCCAGAGCGTTTGCAGGGCCCAGACACAGGCCGCAGGGTCCGGCGTATAACACATATAACAGAAGAAAGCTGCGCGCTGTCAGAGTAAACGTGGGATGTGAAAGCCCAGGCTGAAGCACTGAGCCTCTGCGGGCACCAGCAAAGGTGCGAAGCATTAGCTGCTGCAGCCTGTAGTGCGTGGCCCCAGTGACTGAGGGTCTGAAAGGAAGAGTGAGCAATGGCAAGTAAGTCTAGGAGGCGTAAAGCTCGCTTTGTCTGTAAGCTATATGAAACACTTGATGTGCTTCATTCTTCTTTTGGTGTTTGTTTAACAAAACAAAGTGAGGTGAACATTTGAGAAAAGACTCTTTATAGCCTTAACCAGTTATGTGTATAGAACCATTCTCCTCCCTAAACTGATCCCCCAGATTTTTTATTTTCTCGACAACTCCACCTTCCTCTGGCACCACAGCTACTTGTGGTGCTGGTGTGAGCTTTAAGGGCAAGGAAACCATGTATTTGCCCCTCCCAGTGAGATCAGAGGCAGAAGAATGGATTGGGACAGTCATAGCTTGAAGTCACTTTCAGTTAGCACCAGTATGTCCAGGAGTTACCCTGGCACTGCCACGGGGTCACCTCCAAGCAGAAGTAGCATAGCAAGAAATGCCAAAAGATGCTAGCTCAAGGGGGAAGGTGTGGGGAGGGGGAAGGAAAGGCAGCAACTCAGGTCCCTGAGATTGGAAACAGTCATCCGAGTCATTGGATCCAGGTGCAGTTTATTTGCCTGGCCGTTGGTGAGGATGTCTGGTTGAAGAGCTGGTGGCAAATTGCCCAAGAGGTGGAAATCGGGATCTCTGCAAAGGGATGGGGTTAGGGAAGGTGCCTAGCATGCAGAAGCCCAACGTCCCCCCTCATTCTGCTATGCTATCTTTTCTATTTCTCATCCCTGAGGGGGTGAAACCCTTTTCAGCCAAACTGACTAGCAAGACAGGTGGTGGGGAGGAAAACCAATGGCTACAGAAGGACAGTAACCTGACTGGTTTCAAGGTCTCCCACTTCATAGGTAATAGTGCAAATACAATACAAGATTGCTGACTCTTGAAAATCGAGATGTTAGCAACATGATTGCTACCTGCTCTAGGGGGAAAAAAGAAAAAAAAGCCTAAAAGCCAGTGCTATTCAGTGCAATCTGTCCCATTAACTCATCCTGCTGTCTGAGCTCAAACCAAGCGCTTGCGAGGGCTGCGCCCCGTCCCCTCCCCTCGGGGGGCAGGGAGAGCCCCAGCCTGTGCTGCCTGCATCCGGGCAGGAGGCAGGGGCCGGTGCCAGGCTCAGGGCTGGGGCTCTTTGCCATGGGGCTTGAGCTGCTGGGGACGAAGGTGTCGGATTCATTGAGCATTCAGGGTGAAAGGAGATTTCTTGATGAGAGTCTTGACCTAGCCTCTGTACTTTGCCCTGTCTATGCATTAGTTAGATATTTAGGTGTAGATTAGTGGTAGCATAGTCTAGGGAGTGAAGAACTAGAGTTTCAAATAGTTTTTTAAATGTCTTTTTTTTTGTTTTCCTGGAAGTTTCACCCTTCTTGGAGAGCATTAGCGTTTTGTTCTGCTCTTCCTAGCCCTTTTCAGTGTAAGGATGTGGGTATCTTGCAAGGCTTCCCACAGTGGCAAGTTTAGATTCTTTAGGAGTTTAGATCCTTTATTTTCCTCACTGGCATATTGCTTATCCTGGCTTTTTTCCCTGCTGCAGCTCCATTTTCTACGGGTGGGCTTACAACGTGCTGCTGGGAGCTGCCTAGCCTGCCTAAATGCCCCTGGGGGCAGAGGGCAGTCCCAGTCTCTCTCTAGCCCTCAGCGATACTAGCACACAAGCATTTTTAGCCTGCTTATACAAGTAACCCTCAAAGTAACTTGCTGGTGACTTCTGCTCACTCTTGTGAGATGCGGAAATTCACTGTCACCAGATTTTGGGAGACTATTCCCTTGCTTCATACTTATTCATGACTATTATAGAACAAATTATACAGAGTATTCTTCTTGGTGTCATCTGGAAGAATATAATGAATATTCTTGGAAAGCTAGATGTTTGGTCTTAATCTTACTGAATTGAGCAATATGCAGGTTTCCCATTCTCCGATCCCTACTGCCCTGTAAATCCTAAGATTTCCCCCCCTTTAGAGACTAGTCATCAGGCACACTCTGAAGAAGTGTTAAATAATCGATGATATATTGGACAGCCATATAGTTTTAATTAATGTTTTTCCACTTTATCTCTAAAACCTTGGCTGAAGTAAAGCCTCCTCGGTTTCTGATATCTCCTGCAGTTGGACATCATTCTGCTGTCAGTTGCTTCTAAAAACTTCAGAAATTGTCAAGGCTGAATTGCGATTTTCCTGTTGAAGCTGTCTATGGACAACATATGCAATATATACAAATTCTCATTTATCTTCTTTGCGTCCAGCTACCTTACCCGGTCTTATGTTTTGTTTAATTTCTCTGTAGATTCAAGTGCTGTAATTTAACACTGATTATACGTGTTAAGAAATAAGCCAAAAATATTACTGAAGAATGCATTGGAAGGGACCCCGATCCTGACGAGAGAGTTGTTGTAATATAGACAATAAATAGCAATAAGATAAACTGAGAAGTTAACTAGTGCTGAAGAATGCAGTTTCAAAAACATTTAAAGCTTCACAAGTAAAAATGAAGATCTTTTAAAAAGTGAAATACTCTCACCCCCTCCCCCCATTTGACCTTTGCTCCTTTAGCAGCATTTGTTGTTTTCTGTAATATTTGCCAGCTACCCCTAGAGGGGAATGTACACAAGCAATTTGGCTTCTGGTATGTGACATGAGTGACAACCCTTAACTTTACAGTCAGATATAAAAGCTTGAATGCCCCAACTTGTGTATACCTATTGCCTACAGGAGGAGTGGAATTAGACTTCCCTTCATTTAAAAAAAAAAAAAAAAAAAATCAATCCATTTTTTTCTGCATATCAAAAGTTCCCAGAATGGACAGGTGTGATGCAAAAGATTTTCCTACAGAAACCCATGCGGGGTATTTCCAGTAATGTAATGAGAGCTTTCCCAAGAACAGCCTTGCGAAGCTGCCAAGAAAATCAGTCATGAAAAAGCAAAATGTTTACCCTTGGCCTTTGAACCAATGCTAAATGAAAACAGCAAATGACTGGGTTTAGCCATAGATCTTTCACTTGTCAGTTAAACCTTTACTCAGGAATAGTATGACAAGTTATGTTGCATAATGCTGCAGGAGGACTAATTAACTAATGATGAAGTTGCCTGCCTTCATGGGAAGATTGCCAGCTTGGAGGCTTCATCCCTCTGTTCTGGCCTGTCATCGTTCCTTGTGTAAGAGCAAGTCTCAAATAAGGACAAAGAGGTTCATGGCTTGTTGTTGAACTGTTTTGTTGTTTTTTCTTTCTGCCCCAGTGTCTACCATGCTGTACTTGAGGATCCTATAAGCCTCTCTTTAAAATTTTCAGTCTGTAGCTCTCTGGTTGCAAATGAAACATGTAAATATAAAAGTCAGGTGTGTATGATGTCATGTGATTCTGAAGTAAGTATGAAACCATGAATCAGAGAAAAGTGTAAACTAACCATATTCTAAAAATGGGGCATTGACTCTGAAAAAACCCCAAATATTTCCTTATTATACTGTTCTGAATTTTTAAAGGCAAAAATGCGTGACCTTTTCAGACCGACTGAGCTGTTTTTATCATTATGTGTATGTTCTTTCTTGTTGTTTTTTTTGTTTGGTTGGTTTTTTTCCCCCAAACTAAAACACCTTCTATTTAAAACTCCTATGCAGGCCAGGCTCTGACTCAACATCATGTTGATTCGTACTTCTTTATCAGAATGAGTAATACCTTTGACATAGAGCCAGCTCAGTCTACTCAGTTCCTTTCTAGAAACTGAGAAACTGATCACACCATGCCATGTCTTGAGCTAAGGTTTACTGCAGCTATGAAGCTACTGTAGTGCTCTGCCCATTCAGCCTTTTCCAGCACTAAAAAAAAAAACACCAAATGAAAGTCTTTGCAAACCTTAGGTACAAAAATTGAAAACTGCTACAGGATTTGTTATGGGGGAGACAGCAGCACCATTCCAAAAGGTCACAGAGATCTCATTTCTGCAAAGTGTGGGTGGTTTGCCCTGATGGCATTACAAGTGATTTTTTTTTATCCTTTCTTTTTCCTTTTTTCTTTTTTTTTTTTTTTCTGTCTGTGTAAAACAGACAAAATGTAACCAAAGTGACTGATTTGTTGTATAACCTTTTGTAACCAAGGTAATGCAGTCAACTAACCATGGCAATGAATAATGCTGCTACACCCCTTGTTCGGCCCAATCCAAACGCACAATAGGTCTGGTGGATTAATTAGGTCATTCTGGACATGTGGAACATGTTACATCAGGTTGGTAATACTGTGCATGCCCGCAAGGGAAGGGCCATCTAAAGGACAATGAAGTACGATCACTGAGGACTACCAGAGGACCCGTGAAGACCATTGGTTCAAATCAACGGGCACACGGGAGAAGGTGGGAAGAACATAAATGAGTTCCTGGAACTCTTTAGCATAAGACTACCTTTTCCAGGAAAATGCATCAATATGTATAATTACAGTAAATAAATATTGTGTGTTGCTGTCTTGATGGTATGCACGCTAGGTGGAGGGATCCCCCGTGCATCCAGCGTTGCAATAAAGAATGCCTGCCTTTTAACACTACGTTGGTGGTACGAGGTTTATTCCCGGTTTTTGGTGACATGACTGGATATGTGAAGAGACACAATAAAGATAACAAAATAGTTCCTGACCCTTGCAGGAGTGAACTAGAAGGATGAATACAATTCACCGGCAGCAATTCTGAAACAATCTTGACTGCCACACTGTAGGTAAAAAAAAAAAAAAAAATGTAGAAGCCAGATTTCTGTATGACTGTGGCTTTTATTTTCCTAGAAATTAAAGGTCTTCTAAAAATCCATTGTTATCCAAAATGGCACATATTGGTACAAGAAAATACAGCCTCAACAGTGATGGCACATAGGAAATGAGCGGCACACACAGCTAAATAGCTACCTGATGTTCTTTGTTCTGTGCCCATAGACACACATGTCCTTAAGCCTCTTCAGGTACTGTGTCTATACTTACATACACACATGCATACACACATGTGTGCGCTTATGTAAAAGCAGAGAGACAGCCTATCTGGCCACCTACTGCATCAAACAGAAGACAATACAGATAATGAAGAGTGGAACTAAGAACTAAAACCCTCATTCTAGTTAATTCCATCAGTTTTCACAGCAGTTATATGAGACTGATCTGTGATTTGGATTTTTATAATAGAAAAATCATGCAAGAAGCATATAATCAGCTCTTCCATTTTGTCATCATTTTGAAATAAGAGAGTTTAGTTTTGTTCAAAACTGTAGAAAGTCAGTTGAATTTGGCCTATGTAAATCTCAGAATAGGAAGGAGGCAGGATTACTGTGCCCTCTACCCACATATATTAGAATTCGTAGTGTACTTTGCCTTTCTCCATAGTGAAAATAATACTAATTCCTTTGAGAGAGGACTATTTACCTTGAACAGGTGATTCACACATAGCCTTCATTCCAATCAAAAAGAGGAAGAAGATGTTTTCCACTCTATTAAGAACATTTCCACTTCCGGTAGCAGAAATATTAATGGGACAATGTAGACTTGAAAGTAAGTGGACCAGGAACTGAAACAACATTCTTCTAGAATGGTCAACTACACACACATGTCGTGTCACGCTACCTTTCTTGTTTTAAACACATATCTTTGAAGCACTTCAGTTAACATTTTGGCTAACTTTCTTCATCTGTGTCTTTTAGTGTAGTAGAGAAAATAGAAGTTGTTACATTTTGTGAGGGTCATTCAAATAGTTTTAATGATGTCCAATAATGTACATATGCGGACATTCTTAAGCATTCTTTTAAAAACCCTATTGTTAAGCTCACAAACATATATCTTTATGGCTTCAAATACCTTATTTTAAGCAAACATCTTAAGTCTTAAAAATCAGGATTGATTTTTAGCAAAACTGAAAGAACACCCTGGCTGCTTGGTGAGTTTATTTAGCTTCCTGAAGTGTAAATGTCCCCGGTAGTTTGCTGAATTATAAATGAATAAATAAAAAGTAATGTTATGGCAGTTCAAAACACATTTCATAGCAGAATTCTTATAATTCATTTTAAGATGTCCGAAAGTAGCAATTAGCTACTGTTAGCTTTGCTAATTAGCTTTTGCTAATTAGCAATACTGTTGCTTTATGTCATGCTGTTCGATCAGGTACCAGAAGTAAGCCTTAATTTTGCCTTAGTGATAAATAATTTGCAGTACTTACTAGTGTTCAGCTCTCTAAGAAATGTATTTGAATCTATATTCAGTATTCACATATAAACAGTGGTATTTTGGTCTGTGTATAGTAGATCTCTTCCAAAATGGGTCTCAAGGCTGAAATTTTCAGTAAGCGCACAGCAATTTTATATTCATCTCCCATAACTAGCAAACAGAAGTACCTGCTCCGGTGAGTCTCCTGTGAAAGCCCTTCCCTTGATCTTCATTTGGTTTGAAGTTCTCATACAGAAATGACTGAGTGAAACTGAACTGTGCAGTGGGAATTAAAAGCAGAAGAGTGTCTGCAGCCCCCACAAATTCTTCTTCCTATGAGCTCAGCTTGTAAGCGGACAAATGTGAGGTCTGCGCACTCTGCCCACACAGACGGGAGCAGAATGCAACCTACCACGGCAGCAAGGCAAGGGTTTCTTTTCATCTGTGTGATGGGCTTTTCTAGTTATATAAACACTGATAAATGCCACTGTTTTCCTTATGGGTAGGATAAACAGTACAAAGCAAATAAAAAACAACGTGGAAATAAATCCTTTGGCTCTGTATCACTGTAAGGGTCACTGGCAATGTGAATGCAGTAGAATGACTCTGGGCTGCTCTAACTAGAAATCCTGTCTGATAAAACCAGATTCAGCACCCAAGGAAACAAACACCTGTATATGGATGTATTATAGCTTCTTTCAAACATGGCACATAGAATTTCATGAACATTTTTTTGTCTTTTTCCTTGAAGATTGCACCTATTAAAGATTTTACTTAGTTTGTTTCAAGCACTGACTCTTGGTAGCCTGTCAGATGGTCTGAAGAATGCCCGCCTGCTGTGATCTAGCTCTGGAAAATACATAAGAGAATTCACTGCTGCTCAGGGCTGGAGTCCTTGGGAGGGGAGGACATCCACCAAACTCAGACCAAAGGAAAACACTCTGTGTGGGTTTGGAGCAGTTACCACTCAGGCATCTCCCCAGCATTCACACACAGACAGCATCCTGCTGACAGGGGCTCAGGAGGGACTCGATGAACACATGGATGTTCCTGACCAAGAGGCCACTGCAGAGCCCAGGGTGATGATCCCAGGGCGAAGATGTTCTCATGGACTGAGTAAAGGTCAAAACAAACCCATGGCCCCTCGCTCTCCTTTGGTGACCGCCTCAGGTACTCACAGCTCAGCCACTCAGGATCTCACTAGCAGCCCAGGACCGTCCCCATTTCTGCCTCATTCTTGTCTTGTCTGGGTGGCCACCAGTCTTGCCAGCTAGAACCCCTGTGTTAAAGGACGGCAGCTCAGCCAGTCTGGTGTCGAGCCTTGTCACCCTGGATTTTTGGCTGGTGAGAAGTGGGACAGAGGAAGGTGCAGAGGTGGGAACTCTATGGTGGAGAGTCACAGTCCCATGGGTTGCCTTGATCTCTCAGCTCCTCAGCTGGCTCAGCTCCCCGGTCACTGGCAGGCCCCAGCTGCTCCATGGGTGCAGCACTGACCTCCCCCTCCCCGGTCTGCCACCCTCTTCTCCTACTTCCAGCTGTTCCTCTAATGAAGCAGGTACCTTGCTATGCTTGATGCTGCTGAGGCCAGCAAGGCAGCTGCGGACTCCCAGCTAGGCTCCTGTGGGTACCACATGAGGTTACTGGGAGAGCATGGCCATCCCCCAGATTAGAGGGGATGTCACTGCTCAGTGTCAGGAGCTTCGTCTCCATGAGAATTCAGGAGTGCCCTCTGCCACACACGCCTGGGGTCCAGGTGGGTCACCTGCAGTCCCTGAAGGAGGTCCCTCTGCCTGGGGCTGCTGCAGAGCCACCACAGGACTCCCTGGCCTTGCCACAGTTTCTCTCTCCCTACCACAAAAGAAGGGTGTTTCACCATTTTGTGTCTCACCCCTACAGCGTTCATGGCTGTTTCCTCCACATGCCCTGCAGAGGTTGGCTGAAGCCACCACGACACAAACATGACCCCAGTCACGAGGTCCTGCTTCCTGCTCAGCAGCCAGACACAGTGAAAGGGGCAGGATATCGTTTTGCTTTCCACTTCAGATCACCCTGCTGTTATTAGACAGGCATCACTTCAGCTCTCAGGAGCATGTTGATCAGCAATCACTGGCCTCTGCTCCCTATACTGGCAGAAGGGAGGAGGAGGAGGCAGGTAGGTAGACAACAGGGTAACGTGCTCAGTCACTCAGCGATTTCCTTTGGTCCTTTCCATTGCAAAATGAAATAAGGAGAAAAGAAAGGTCTCAAACACCCAAGGAGAGTTGCCAAAAATGCAATAAACAGTAATCAAATCACACGGAGCATATAGTCTAGCAGGTAAAAGTTTATGAAGGAGAGATCATAGAATCATAGAATCATAGAATGGTCTGGGTTGGAAGGGACCCCAAGGATCACAGAGGTCCAACCCCCCTGCCACAGGCAGGGACACCAACCTCCAGGCCTGGACCTACACGAGGTTGGCCAGGGCCCCATCCAACCTGGCCGTGAACCCCTCCAGGCATGGGGCATCCACCACCTCTCTGGGCAGCCTGTTCCAGCCCCTCACCACTCTCTCCGTAAAAAACTTCCCCCTAATATCCAATTTAAACCTTCCCTCCTTCAGCTTTAGTCCATTCCCCCTTGTCCTGTTATTGTCTACCCTTTTAAAAAGTTGCTTCCCCTCCTGTTTGTACGCTCCCTTCAGGTACTGGAATATGATAACCCATACTGGGATATCGAATGGGTAGACAAAAGCTATATTGACCCTATGGCAATCTGATCATAGTGTGAGAGAGGGGAAAATCAAGCCAGGATCACACTGGTTTCTCAGAAGTTTCCTGCGGACAGCAGCAGACAGGCTGAGACCAACAAAGCAAAACCTCTCGCTGAGGAAGAAAAC
>KL282406.1:1799-15882 GCA_000699545.1 Podiceps cristatus
GGGGAATGAAACTCCTCGTTTGGCTTTGCTTGCATGCGCAGCTTTGCTTTCCCGATTGAACTGTCTTTATCTGTCTTATATGAGAAAACCCACGAGTTTTCTCACTTTTACCCTTCCCATTCTCTCCCTCATCCCACAGTGGGGGAGTGAGTGAGTGGCTGCATGGGGCTGAGTAGCCAGCTGGGGTTAAACCATGGCAGGGTGGGATAGAGGTGGGGAGGGGAAGAAGTGGGATAGGAGGGGAAGGAGTGGGACTGAGAGAGAAGGGGAGAGGAAGAGGGTGGAAAAGTGTCAGCTCACATTCAGAGGAGCATATGTTTAGACAGCAGCTCACTAGCTCAGCCATGTTGGACACAAGCAGCCTTGGAAAGCACTGAATGCCTTTCTCTTCTGTTCTTATCCCAAGGGATAGCTGTTGCTCAGCCAGCCAACAGTACTAGCAGGTTTTTATTTTACATTTATTTTCCTAATGGCTTTGGGGGCGAGTGGCTTGAAAACTGGATCAGCGAATTGTCACTGCTCAAGATTGGGTAAAAATCCACACAATGTATGTGCACTGCAGTGTGGCACCAGGGATGAGTCACTGAAATTGTAATTAGGGAAGAAAATAGCAGTGGGTTTACAAGCCCCTGTCCAGGAGCATTGCATTTCTCCTCAACGTCAATGAGGGTTTAGACTGGTTTATGGGACATTGCTCATATGAAAAAACACATAGAAATGGAAGAAGCAGTAGCAGATGTAAAGCAGTTTAACAATTAAGGGAGGAAGAAAAAACAACATCGATTTTTACAGTGAACAGTGCAGGTGCTTTGGGAGAGACAGGTGGGGACGAGCAGAGGAAAATGTAGCAAAACCCAGGGATATGGGACAGTGGAGTTTGCCCTGATGTGGAGTTCGGTACTGAGCAAAGAATCTCTGTTGTGAATGGGTATGTATATAATCTTTGTAGCCTTGCACTAGCATTAGGTTTCAGCAGGTCCTGGTGACGAAGCTGAATGCAGCCATCTGGCCCGCATGGTGCCAGAGAGACTTCTGACCCCGCCATTGGTGTCACCTCTTCAGCAACCTGCCCCAGTGCCGGGAGGAAAGGCCAGCAGTTCCCAAGGGGCTCAGCTGGGCTCGACCGTGGGGAGTCTGTGTGTATTCGTTGGGCTTGGCTTCGCTCAGAGATCAGCAGCTGCGCAAGAAGCTCTGTTAAACCCTTGAGCATGGAGCCTTTCAAGTGTTGAAGGAGGTTGTTGAGCTTTAGTGCTTGCCAGGAACTGCAGAGTTGAAGATCAATTATTTACATACCTGACACCCAGTATGCAGGGTTTACACCCTATAGGACAGCAGCACTGCATGTGTCCTGATCTCCAATGAAGTGCCTGTCTCAGAGTGTCAAAACCATGTGGCAAGCTGTGAAATGGGATGTCTATGCAGCACTTCAGCCCTCCATGCAACTTCTGGCTCATCAGACTAATACCAGTCTGCCTCATTACACGTTATCCTTGTCCTGAGACCCCAGGAATGTGCTCCGCAAGAGCGCTTCATAGCTTTAACTGCAGGGCAACAGCAACTTGCTGCTTTTAGGAGCACATCCCAGTTTGCGAGGAGCTCAGTGGCACCTGCTTTTGAACACCCCCTTCCGAAGACAGCCAGAACCAAGCTGGGGAGTAGCAGGCACAGCTGCAGGACATGCCAGGATGAGAAGCGGAGCAAAGATGCTTGTTCTCTTCAGATTAATTGACACAAGGCAAAACTCGGTTGTGATCAGCACAGGGTGGTATGTCTGAAAACAGCTGCCTTTTGGCTCCAGGAAGAGAAAATATGGATGGTCCACAGCTGGCTAGACAGGTTGGGACTAAAAACACTCTGGCTGCTTAGGACTGATGTTGGAGTCTCATATGCCTCATCCTGAAGGTCAGGACAGGGTGAGACAAGGACTGTAGACTTCAGGATCCTGAGAAGAGGGAGGAGGGTGAAAAGCAAGCTCACAGCCCCAAACTTCACGAGAGCAGACTTTGGCCTCTTTGTAGATCTGCTTGGAAGAGTCCCATGGAATAAGGCCCTGGAGGGAAAAAGGGCACAGGAAAGCTGGTTGATATTCATGGATCACCTCCTTCAAGCTCAAGAACAGTCCATCCTGACAAGCAGAAAGTCAGGCAAAAAAGCCAGATGGCCTGCATGGATGAGCAAGGAGCATCTGGACAAACTCAAACCAAAAAAGGAAACACACAGAGGGTGGAAGCAAGGACAGGTAGCCTGGGAGGAATACCGAGACACTGTCCAAGCATGCAGAGATGAGGTTAGGCAAGCTAAAGCTGATCAGGAATTGAATCTAGTAAGGGATGTCAAAGGTTGCAAGAAGGGCTTTGGTAAGTGACAAAAGGAAGACTGGGGAAAATGTGGCCCACTGCTCAATGAGACTGGGGACCCGGTCACACAGCACCTGGAAAAGGCTGAGGTACTGAATGCCTTCTTTGCCTCAGTCTTCACTACCATGACTGGCCGTCAGGAATCCCAGGGGCCAGAGACCAGGTGGAAAGTCTAGAGCAAGGCAGATGTACCCTTGGTGGAAGAGGATCAGTGAGGTCAGGGAATACTTGAGCAAACTGGACATATGTAAGTCCATGGGCCCTGACCGGATGCACCCATGAGTGCTAAGAGATCTGGCAAATGTCATTGCTGGGCCACTCTTGATAATCTTTGATATCTCATGGCAATTGGGAGAAGTACCCAAAGCCTGCAGAAAAGCAAATGTCACTTCTGTCTTTAAGAGGGGCAAGATAGAGAACCCAGGGTACTACAGGCTGGTCAGCCTCAACTCCATCCCTGGAATGGGAGCAGCTAATCCTAGAAACCATTTCCAGGCACGTGAAGAACAAGAAAAATATCAGGAGTAGTAAGCATGGCTTCACCATGTGGAAGGCCACACCTGGGGTGCTGTGTCCAGTGCTGGGCTTCCCAGTACAAGAGAGACATGGACATACTGGAGAGGGTCCAGTGAAAAGCCACAAAGATGGTGAAGGGACTGGAGCATCTCTTGTGAGGAAAGACTGAGAGAGCTGTGATGGTTCAGCCTGGAGAAGAGAAGCTCAGGGGGATCTCATCAATGTATATAAATACCCGAAGGGAGGGTACAAAGAGAATGGAGCCAGACTCTTTTCAGGGGTGCCCAGTGACAGGACAAGAGATGATGGGCACAAACTGAAGCATGTGAGGTTCCCTCTGGACACCAGGAAACACTTTTCCACCATGGGGGTGACCGAACACTGGCACAGGTTGCCCAGGGAGGCTGTGGAGTGTTCATCCTTGGAGGTATTCAAAAGCCATCTGGACAAAGTCATGGGCAACGGGCCCTGCATGGCCCTGGTTGAGCAGGGGGTTGGACTGGATGACCTACAGAAGTCCCTGCCAACCCCAACCAGTCTGTAGTTGTGTGACTCCGTGATTTGGCACAGAAATGCCAGGGTGGATTTTGGAGCAGGTAGGACAAAGTAGGCTGGTGGAGCAGTCGCTGCCAGGTGTCCCTCCAGGGGTTGTGGTCAGACGACCTGCAGAGGCTCCCTGCTAACCTGTCCTGACGGCACTGGAGTGGGGTAGTCACAGAGCTGCTTACTTTACTGGTTTTGGTGCCGAGCCAGGACATCCACCTGTGTTTCTTATGTCAGACTATGAGCATTCACCACAGGGGCACCAAGGTGTATGGTGTGACCTGTCTCCATGGCCTGGCTGACGCTCAGATGGCGAACGCCCAGGCTGAGCTCACCCAGGAAGAGCAAGTTAAGTGCGTGCCACTTTGCAGGATAAGCTGATTTATTGTATGGGTCAGGAGAAATGATAAGTACTTAAATATCTGCTTTAGTCTATATTTAAACAGCTACACAGGTACTTTGAATTTTCAAAACTGCTGTGTGCTGAGCTGCTCCTGTGAGATACAGACTGTTTGTTGAGCTGACTGAAATACAATTTAAAGAGGTCAGCTTTCAGTAACTTTATTTCACAGACCTGGTGGTGGTATTTAACATGCACACCCATTTCACGTGAGCATCTCATCTGAGTGCCATGCCCCTCATTCACAAGGCCAAGTCCTTCCTGCAGAATGAAGCTCTTGGCAAAGGGGAGTTTTAGCCAAACATGAAGGGTCACTCTCCTTTCTGCTGTTAAGCTAACCCACAGTAACCATAGCTAATGTGCCACCCACAGGTGACAGCTCTGCACCTTCCTGAGCTGCTGCTTGGGTGGCCCCTGCCACCGAGGGGGCCACGCTGGAGCGGTGAGACCATTTCCCCGTAGGGATAGGTGTGAGAGAGGAGGGGCCACGCAGTTCAAACGCACAGGTGCAGCCCACGCATGGTGGTGAGTGGAGAGGCTGGTGGGTCACTGCAGTGGCTGCAGCCCCTATGCCCTGAGGCAGGAGGGAGCCCCTGGGACGCTGCGTCCCACTGGCATGCCTCTGATGTCTGCCTGGGGTCTGCAGGATCCCAGCCTAGGGGAATATTCCCCCTTGGAGTCACTTTTACTTCCCATTTTTCCCCATTTCTTCCCCCCTCATGGAGCAGAGCAGAAAGAGCCAGCATAAACATGTCCCTTGCAAGCAGAGCTGGGCAGCACAACCTCATGGCTAAAAATGACTTTCATGTTTACATAAATGGTCAGGCTGGATTTTGATCCCGTTGGGGGCCTAGCACACATTTTCCATTATACCCCCCCTTCTCCCCCACAGCATTCAAAGCTATTGTGCAGGTGTCTCTAATGCTTTTTTTCTAAAGAAAAATTAATGGCTCCGTAAGATATTTTCAAGAAATTAAATAGAACAGTGAGTTGCAACAGGAGTCTCAGGAAAAGCAGTGTTATAAAACCTGGTTTCCTGCAGTGTCTCTGAGGGCTTGTACTGCAGTTGAGCTTTCACTGCAGTCTTTCCATACTGGAGGAGCAAGTTTAGGTTTCATTCTCCTGCCTGGCTACCACTTTTCATGCGGCATAGGGACACTTAATTACCCTGATACCTCGCAGATCAGAATTGTTACTAAAATTGGCTGAAATACAAATGTTAGTGGGGAAAGAAGGGGGCTCTCAGCAGCCTCAGCCTCAGCAGCTCCCTGCTGTCGGATGGTGCCATGGAGGATGAGCATGGGCAGCAAACTAGGCCAAGCGCTTGGCTCCTGGGGCTATCCTGGCCTGCAGCAGGACTGAAATCAGGTACACGCTGATGATTTTGCTGCAGAACCTGGCAATGAAGCAGGACATGAAGGGCCTGTGAATGCATGGAGGGTAGCAGAGCAGGAGCTGTCCTGGCACCAGAGCAGATATCCCAGCAAATATCCCAGGGGGATGTTGAGCAGAAAGGAGAGGGGGGAATCCCAGCGATGACATAGGGAATTACCACCAGAGGGCAGTTAAATACTGCTCTTGCTGAACAATTGGTGTTTCCTAGCAAGAGGGCAGCTCTGGATTGCCTGACTGTGCACATCCAAGCCTGACTCATTGCTGGCACAGAGAGCAAAGGAAAGCACTCAAAAGGCATTTGAGAAATCACGCATGAATGGGAGTTTACTAGCAAGATGCAGAGGATTGAACTTTTCTTCCAGACCTTTTCAGAGACATCTGTCAGTGGGTGTCCACCCTGCCCTAGTCCGGCGAGGTGAGCAGTGCATCATTAGACTTTGACCTGTGTGGTACTCACAGGGCTTGGCACAGAGGAACGGAGATTTTTTTACACTTCCATCCTGCTCACTATGAATATGTCCTGCCTGCTATTCATCACGAGTGCTGAAGAGACAAGAGTCACAGTCCTGGCAGGGCTCCTGGCTCAGCACCCATTGTGGTGCTTGGCTCAGTGCATCTGCTTTTTATTCCAGAGCTGGGCAGAGAGAGAAATTTTATCTGTCTTCTAGGAGAAATTGCAGGAAATGGGTAAGGAAGGGATTGGGTAGGATTTTAAACCCAGTTCTGAGAGCTCCTCAGTACCCATGAGTATCTGGGTGCCAAATAAAGTGTACAGGTGTGAGGACAGACATGTACTGCAGATGGAGAATCATGTCACAAGGATGAAAGAGAAAAACTTCCTGTTCATCACCCACATTGGACTCAGGGAGGCACCCTGGGGCTCAGTGGTGGGATATGATGATTTGGCCGGGGTCACACTGCAGCTGCAGGACTGGGTGCCATGCTTGGAGATCCGCTCTGAGCACAAAGAGCTTCATGAGGATCCCGGGGCCAAAGCAGCAAAATCTGAGAACTGGAGTGTGGTCTCTAGAGAGAAAAAGAGGACTGCAGGTGACAGAAAGCAGACGCTGTGTTGGAAATGCTATTATTTAACTTCTTCAAATAAGTGAAGAAAATGGGTTTAACCCCACTGGGCCCCAAGGTCTCACAGGAGCATCCATGTATGCTGAGAATCTCATCTGTGTGGCCCCAGGGTGCTGAGAGGGCAGGAGCAAGGCTTGCTTTGGAGTGTGGCGGCTCCCAGCATTTCACCCAGTGATTCTCCTGCCTTTGAAGCAGCTGGAAGCCCAGGGAGGTTGGGCAGCCCCTCCTAGGCTTTGCAGTAGGATTTCCCAATATGCTTAAAGTCAACCTTTCTGGCTATGGGAATTGCTTCCAAAGGACGTGGGACATCAGCTTGGGAGAAGCCACATGTGTGCTGCAGCACCTAGGCACTTCTGCCTGGATGGGACATGGGAAGAGTGGGTGACAGTGTGGGGAGGCTGTGTGGCGTCCCCACCTGTGGGGTTCTCCCATGATGACCTGCCAAGCAAATGCCCTCCTCACTCCAGCTGGAGCTGTCGGCTTTGCCAGGACTAGGTGCCTTCATGCTCTTAGGTTTGGCCAATTACTTGCAATTAGCTCTAATTAGTATCTTGTTTGACAGTGCCTTGTCTCTATTTCCTTGTGTCTTGTCCCTGACACATCGCGCTGGGTCCTGGGTCCCATTTTGTCCCGAGGCACCTCTACCAGTCTGTACAGCAAAGCTGGAGGGTTGTTTTGGGGCTGCAACCTGTTGCCCTGGAGGGCCTGTCTGTTGGGGTTTCAATTTTGGGGGGCTGTTGAATCTCAGCTTTCTTGGAGGCTCCCTGATTTCTTTTGCTCTGCAACACTGTGGTGCTGGGTGTGCTGTCCCACTGCCCAGGTAGTTTTGGCTTTTCCCCAGGGCCAGGGTACCGGAGCAGTGTTACAGGGTCTTCCCAACCATTGCTGGCAGAATGGGGCCATGGGGGGCACAGCTGGGTAGCTGTGCCCTTTCCTAGTCCCCTTGAGCCATCCTGAGCCCTCTCATGGGGCTGGAGCAATAAGGGCAGGCAGGGGGGACTGGGATGGCTGGCACTGCCTGCTCCTGGCTCCACAGGAAAGCCCCATGCAGTCCTCAGGAAGTTAAATCCTCCTAGGAATTGGTGCAAGAGTGGTCACCTTTACGGAAGCAGTCTTACCTTCTGGAAGAGAGCAAACTGGGGTGGCAGCAAAAGGAATAGGAGAGGCACCTCCTGTTTCCCTGTGAGCAAGCCCAGGAGAAACGGAGAGGAACCCCCAACAGGGAAGGATGTGAAAAAACGGCATGCAAATAATATATATTTGAGCATTGGCTCTGCAGAGGTTTTTTGTAGAAGGGGAATATGAGAAACCCTCAAAAGATGCTCCAGATGACTTGAGAAACTCAACAGGGAAAGCTGATTCACAAAATAACGTGCCATTGGAAACCACCCCCAATCATTGCAACCACTCCCTCCCTCTTGTCTTGACGTGTTATGTACACAGCCTGCCCCAGCTCTGGAAATCTGCCATTTGGATGGTGCCTGAGCAGAGGAGAGACAGGTTATCCAGCCCCACTGGGATATTGCATTGCCTGCAGGAATTTACCTTCGAGGGGGAAGATGGTGCCTCTCCCACCGTGGGAAGTCATGGCCTTGGCACCACGAGCAGGTGGCCACGCATGCAGATGCTGCATGCAAACCTGGGCGAGCCGCGACTGTGGCTGCAGTGCCAAGTGATGGCATGGGCTGGAGCCCATCAGTGGTTAAACCATCACAGCAAAGTCTAACAGAGCCTCGTCTCCAGAGACCTCCAGCACACCTCCTGTATTATCACCTCCTTCTCCCCAGGCTTTGAACCTGATTGCATCAAACATAAATCTTGTGAATGGATTTGTACTTTTCTCTGGGCATTATTTAAATAGATGAACATTTTATTTAATCTCATGACCATTAAATGTCTTAGGGCTAGGTGGAAGGTCTGGGCAGAAATAAGGTGAATCAAATTTGGGATGGGGCCATTTAAGCGGGGGAGTGAGGATTGAAGTGATTGCACCATTTGTGGTCTTCAAGCACCAGCAAAAAAACTCTGTGCTGGCCAAAAGCTGTTGGGAAGCAAAAGGGAAGCCCTGTTCCTGCTGTGGGGTTTTGGGGAGCTGGGCACAGGGATGTTGTGGTAATGGAGTTTAATTTGGAAGTTGCTGGGTTTAGACTCAACTTTGGTGGATCTCTGTGTGTGTGTGTTGGCTTTGTAGGTTGGGCTGGAAGAAGAAGAGCTCAGGACTGCCCAGGAACTGCTGAAATCTCCAATCCTTTGTGCTTTGAGATTAGAGCCCTGAAAAGTTTTGATAGGTATGTTTTCAATACTCACAATAGTGTGGTTTGGTGCCTAGTAAATAGCTGTTTAACAGCAGAACACACAGCAGTCAGCTTCACTCATCCTTTAGAGATGCTGAAATTGGAGAAAAAGATTTAAAAGGCAGAAAAAATAAAAGTATTAAAGAAAAGATGAAATGAGGCAGAATCAGACTGGACACAAGCACCTCAAGAGAGGCAAATCCAGCTGCTCACAGCCAGGAATGCATCTGGGAGCAGAGGTGAGGGCAGGGAAGCCTGTAGGTTGTCAGGACTCAAAGAGCAGGACACGTTGAGTCTTATGGGGCATCTGTTTCCCAGCTCCAATGTTTCTGAGCACCAAAGCCCCAGGTCATCTCCATTTCTTCTTACCTCCCAAGGCTGAGCACCTTGCAGGTTTCCGTATCTTCTCCAAATTCACCTCAGGTAGCTCACTTGTCGTGGTGCAGGTTAGAAATGCTGGTTTTGCACGTGGCTTGCTCAGTATTAGCTACTAAAGCAAGCAGAAACACCAGCTTTTTACCTCATTTCAAGGCTATTTAGAATCATAGAATCATAGAATCATAGAATGTTTTGGGTTGGAATGGCCCCCTAGCAGTCATCTAGTCCATCCTCCCTGCAGTGAGTAGGGACACCATTCCCTAGACCAGGTTGCTCAGAGCCCCTTCCAACCTGGTCTTGAATGTTTCCAGGGATGGGGCATCCACCACCTCTCTGGGCAACCCGTTCCAGTGCTTCACCACCCTCATTGTAAAGAATTTTTTCCTTACATCTATTTAAGCCAAATGTTCCCATGTGAACATTAGGTGACAATCACCACATCGTTTTGAGCAGGGAATCCGTTTTCCTAGAATATAAAGAGAAGCATTTTGTAGCCAAGCTTCTTGGCTAGATGCTGGGACGTGACAGGAGGGCAGCACTCTGCACCCTGGGGCAATGGTCTTCCTCCAGCCTCCACTTCGCCCTGGGGCAGCCCTATAGACCGCTTAGGCTGTGGCAAAGGAAAGGTGCTGAGCAAAGGTCTGGCTGAGCCGTGGCTAACAAAATACAGGTGTGTGGAGGCAGCAGGCAGCACGCCTGTCGGCAGAGCCTGTGGCACTTGGCCGACACCAGTGGGTGCCCCCTCCTGGCATGGCAGCTCCCACAGCACCCCAGATGTGGCTGCTGATGGAGGGGCGGCAGCTTGCCTGCATTTCTCTGCTGTGAATAATTACTATTAATGTTCTACTTGAGAACAAAGCCTATGTGCTGGACATGCACAGGAAGCAATGAGTTATTCCCTTCAAAATCGCAGTGTCATTAAAAAAAAATTGCAGCTAACTCTGCCCAAATGAGCAAGCCTTTTGAGAGCTCACATATGTGAATGATCCAGGAGGTCTCTGCTGTTATGCTGCTCAACAGATGGTTTACATTTTTCTGAATCACTGATTCCCATTTTGTGTCAAGGATCTGTCTGGGTAGATTTACCTTAGGGTGCACAACTGAAAGGCAAAAAAGCCAAAGAAGCCACAAAGCCAATTCTGCTCTGACCAAAGTAGGGGCCCCAACCCAGCTCCATACCACAGAGGGGCCCAGCCGTCACTGCACTGTCCTCCCTGTCCTCCTTCTCCACAGGCACTGCTCCCCTAAGAGACTGAGACCTGCCAGTGCATCCAGCTTCACCCAGCAACAGGAATTTGGGTGCCTTCATTCAGGCCCTGTGATCCTGGCTCCATGGGCAGTGTCTGTCTGCCCATTGCTAGGGCTCGGGCTGCATCTTTTCCAACAACCTGCAAGGAAGAGCTTGGGTCAGAGATGAGCATGTAGGGCTCGGCCACCCATTCTGCTCACAGGGAGCTCTGGTACAGACTGAAATTTGCTGTTTGACACAGGTCTGTTTGTGTGATGAGCAACCCAAATTGCACCTGTTCCTGGTGGGAACTGTTACTGTCTCCATCACAGAGAAGCATTTGCTGAGAAATCATCAAGCTGCAGGCTAAAAATGAACTAAGAGAAGTCCACCACAGAAAATGCAAGGATTAGGGGCACTTAGAGCCATGGGGTACTGGGAGGGCCAGGAGGACACCAAAGCTGGGCACAGGGACTCCCTACGCCCCTGCTGCTCTCCGTGATGGGATTCACAGCTCATCCCGCACGCAACGTTACTTTTAGCATGCTTAGACATCGTGTGTGGCTAAATGTGTGTCTGCAGCCCCTTTGAACTGCACCTCCACCAAAGGTTTTGTCTGCAGGGATTTCGGTGCACAGGAGATGGGGAGAGCCCTGCACTGGAAGTACCCGTGTGCTGAGCCTCCTGGTGCTCAGGCAGGGAAGCTCCTAGGTGCCGGATCTGGTATTGCGCAGCCCTGGGCTCAGCCACTCCTGCCAGGCATCACCGTGGCTCAGCCCAAACAGAGGATCTTCCAACGAGCAGTGGGGGCTCATCTATCCCCAGCACCCCCTGCTTCACCCTCCATTAAGCTCTGAAACTCCCTTCTTGTGGCCACTGGTCAAAGCCACATGCTCATTACAAAGTCTTTGGGGACATCAGCATCTGCTATGAGCCAGAGCAAATATGTACAGGGTGGGGGGACCACCAACCAGATGGAAAGTTGCTGCTAGAGGTTATTTTTGTCAAGACGTGACCTGATCTTCTGTCTGAATGGTATTATCTTGGGATATGTTTATTGATTGGTAAAGTGAGGGAGAGCACACACATCACTAGCTGGTGGAGGTAAATCTGGTCTCCCTCACTCAAAAAATCTTCAAAGACCCTCTGACACCAGGGACTGCTCGCTTTCCAGGTAAAGCAGTTCCTCCTGTGCTTATAGGCATTGCTGGGCTGCAACCACGTCAGGCCACCAACTGCTCTCATTACCATCGGGAGTTCATTCCGCCCCTCCATCAGTGCAGCACTGGAAAGCGTCGCAAGGTGCTTTTCCACAGCTGTTCCTGGAAGGGATGCTTGAGGCAGGTTCGTTTTCACAACCAAGGTGAACAGCCTCAACTAGAAATGATTTGTGGGTTGCAAGCTGCAGTGAAGGTTACAGCTGCAGTCACTGCTCACCTCACACAGGAGGGTAGAGGAGTTGGCACTTTGGGGTATCTCCTGCTTTCAGTCTTAGTGCAATTCAGTTCTTATGGTTCATCCTCAAAGCGATTGCTCCTCCCTGCGGGCAGCCTGGGTGTGATGGGTACAGGCGAGCTCAAGGAGACACTTCTGGGAGGGAGAGCAAAGGGAGGCACGGGGAAATCAAGCGTCTGTTATACAGGCAGCCGGGCTAGGCCAGGCTTTGCCATGTAAAACCAGCCCCTTCCATGCTCTCTCGTGGCAACCTTGTTGGGGATCAAGCTCTTCTGGGCACCCATCGGCACCGGGCACTTCCTGCAAGTGCTAACAGGCTTTTGCTGCATTCTAACACAAAGACAGCTTCCCATGGCAGTGTCAGCCTGACAGCTGCCCAGGAGCAGGCAGTTGCTCCAAATGCGCTGGTCAAACTCCAGAGCAGCAGGGGACGTTTGTGCACCAGCTTGTCCAGGAGGGGCAGAGCAATGGCTTACCAGGAGTTACGCTGCCTTCCTCCTTGCCCGATAGCAGGAATACCCAGCCATCTTTGCCAGGGGTTTTGATTCCCAGGCCAGCTGGGTGAGTTATCAAATAAAACATGGTAGGAGACAAACCTCTACCACCCCTCCTGTGGAGGGCTAAACAAATGATCTGTCTGGTTTCCCATCTGAACAACTATTCGATGTTATCATCAGTATTGCTTCTCCCTTGTAAGCTCCTCTCTTACTCCACCTATAGCATCTCCATGTTTTAGACTTGGAGAAACAAATCTGGGGTGAAATAATTCAAATTATGCCTTTACAGTTACCAAGTTGTGCTGGGTTGAATGGGAAGCTGTCTGGAGATGGACAAAGTTTGTGTCTATGCCTCCTCATTGCAATTATGCATTTCTTGAAAAAAAGAGCAGTCTCTACTCCAAACACCTGCATGGCAGCACTGGGGAGCTATCAGTTGGCTTTCGAGTCACCTTTCCATGTCAGTAGTGGTGGTGGTGACAGCAAAAGTATCTGCTCTGGTTTCCTATGTCAGAAAATGCCACCCCGTGTCACTTTTTTTCTTGAATAATCTACTTCAGCCAGTTTCCAGAAAAGACAGCAGTTTCTCTGCAATGCCAAACAAGTCAGCATGGAAGGAATTGCTTTGCTTGCAAGCCATCACGAGGCAAAACCAGTTCAAGATGCCCTGTACCTGAGTGTTGCCCCATCAGTCACAAAAAAAGGCAACCCATTACTGAAAACACAAGTTTGTGATCATTGTTTTTGTCTGATGTTTCAGTTTGGGTTTTGTTTTAAGCATTAACATGAGAAGAGGAGCCACTAGAGGCAGTGGGACTGGCGCTGCAGGCATGTCCCCAAAGCGGGTCAGGTGTCTACCTTGTTCTCTCCTGGCCCCCATATTAAAGCATTGTTACAGCTGCGAGGCTCAGCAGTGGGTTAAGCCATTTCCTGAGATACGTTTGTGATTCCTTAGGCTAAAAAGAGACTATGGGTTGTGCGGGTGGGAAATAAAGCCAATGAGGAAATATTTTCTTCCAAAATAAGGGTTTTTCATGGCTCGGCAAGGTGCAGAGCAGCTGCTTCCAACTTCTTCTGATGCACCATCCATTGGCCAGGACTCACAGGTTATCAGCCTGGAGAAACATCTGCCCCAAATAAGCTTCCCAATGTTACTCAGACAAATGTAGCCATTTTATCAGTGTGCTCAATTATCCCCAAAACAGAAAGCAAATTACTAGGAATATACTACTCATAACCATGTGCTAGCTCTCATATGAGAAAAAGATGCGTATAAATACACTATTCAGAAGCATAAGCAGAGAGCAGAATTATTTCCAATGGAAGAAGAGTGGTGTGTGTTGTGATCGGCGAGCAGCTGGGGGAGAAAGGCTTGGGAAGGCTGGGGCTGCACTGCACGGCCAGGGGACGGAAATCTTGAGCATCTTCAAACCAGCAAGGGCGAGAGGGGTGAGAAGGGGGAGTGGGTGGCTGGGGGGGGGACACTGGCTATGTGTGTGGGGGGGGTCTGGGCTCACCACTCCCCAGCTGAGTCACGGCTTCCACAAGCGTGAGGCAGCCAGCAGTGCCGCCATGGTGTGATCACGCACAGGGTGACAGAATCCATCCCTGAATAAGCAGCGTGAAATCCATTAAAAAAAAAAAAAAATAGTTCATAATGTAAGCAATCGATGGGTTTTCTAACCAGGAACCTAGTGTTGAGAGCATTAAATGAAACATTAGGTGACTCTCAGCATGCTGTACAAAAAAGCCTGGGAAATGAGAAATGCAGGGATAGATTGCATTATTTATAGTTTCATTTTTCCTCCAGTTTTGAAGGCCTAAGAAAGAACAAGCATATGCAGTGCTTAGAGGGGGACACAGTGTGGCCAGACTCTGCATTTGCAACGACTGCCTGCTACTGCTACCTGCTCCTTTTAACTGGATTTCTCACTCCA
>JMFS01109491.1:0-13714 GCA_000699545.1 Podiceps cristatus
TTACCATTCGGGGTTAAACCACAACAATACCTCAGAGGCTGGGACATAGAAATGGGCTCTGGCACCATCTCCATCTTCTCCATCACCTTTACTCCTCTTGATGCTTAGAGGACAAGTTTGGCCAGGGTTAGGAAGAGGTCGGTGAGGTGATACCGCAGCCTCGCGTGGGGCCTTGGGTGGAGAGGAGGTAAATGGAGAGGGTAGGGGAACAGCAGAGCCAGGATCAGGAGGTTAGGGAGGAGGCAGAGAGGAAGACCACAGCTGGGAGCATCCAAGGTTGCAGCCTGGAGCAGAAACACTCAAGAGCTTGAGTTAGTTGAGCTGTCTGTCACAGGCACCTTCAAATGTGCAGGTAAGGGGACAGAAAAAGTTCAGAAAAGGCCGAATCATACTTTCCATCCCCCAAGGAGATTCTGGGGCATGTGTTTACAGCTTTAAAAGAGGATGGAGGAAATGGAAAAAGCTTTGAGTGATTTCAGTGAATCAGGCCCAAAGGCAGTTTTAAAGGCGCATCAAATGCAAAGACTTCAAAGAGGAGCGTTTAAGAGGTGCACATTAAGCACAGCTTTGGCCCCAAGCTCCCTGCAGTATGTTCCAGCAGGTTTATTGATTCTATAGGCTCACAGGCAAGGCTATATATTGTTATAAGCCAACACATTGTAGACTTTTATGTGCACCTTGTTGAGAAGAGGCCAGTTCTCCTAGAACAGATCCAAAATAACTAGTCCCTTCTGAAAAAACTTGGCTCTTATCACTCTGTTATTTTTATTGGTTTCCTAAAATACTGAGCACTTCAGAGGAGAAACAGATGGGCAAAGATGCCCGTCACTACAAGCTGTCATTTTAATGTTAAATATAATACAGGTTTTAGGGAATGAGTAGAATAGGCAGCTTGGAGGTTACAAAGGACAGTCTTCGCAGGAACATAACATCTGTGTGCCATTGCTGCGATATCATTTTATCCGTTTAACTACCTGGCTTGTGTTTTTTTAATATACTTTAAGCCAAAAACTACAGGATTTTACATTGAAAGCTTAAAGGTCAGACAACTACTAACAGAAAAAGCTAATTTATACCCTATAAATATGACCTTAATATGGGAGCCCTAAAACAGGATACAGTTTAGCCTTTGGGCACTTAATTTTCCCCAGAAATCTTTCTAAAGCTGGGGTGGTTATAAAGGTATTATCAAGGTTCATGACCTTTCCTGAGAAATCTGCATCCAATTTGAAGCAAACCTGGACTGTTCAACAGGTTTGCAAGAAACTGGAGTTAAGCTCAAGAGAAAGTTTATGATTCTTCTTAACACTACTTTTGAGAAACCTGTCTGTAAAGTAAATTCTAGTAGTTTTTTTGTGGAAAAAATCAAAGAAAGTGGGAACACCAAAACCAGGGAAGTATAACTTCTATGTTCCAGACATAGACATTTCCTGCTTTTAACTTTGGGGTCCAGTGAAGTTTGGATATTTTATATTATTACTTATTAATCCACTACAGTAACATGTTTAACAGTTCAAGAAAATTATATTCTGGACAATACAGAGAGTTGACAACTATTTCCAGATGGTTCAGGCAACAGATACGATGTTACCTCTGCTGAGATACAGGACACACAAAGATGAAGTGAGATCTCACAGGGTCTCACAGAAAAATCTGTGTTCAATATGGGAGTTAACTCCTAGTCTGGTGTGTTAAATCCACTGGGTTGTTGTCAGCTTGGGTGTTGTAGGCAGGCCAATGTGGGGGTCTGTTGTCACAGTGTATAATGTAGAAAGTCTGACATTTTCAGAAAGTATTGGGCTTAATTCTCGCCTAGTGTAGATAAATCCAACATTTCTGGATGTGTAGCAGCCTCAGACTGAGCATCAGCAAATCCACAGCTGTAATAAAACCTCAAATGCCACTCAGTCAAAAAGTCCAGGAAGAAAAGCAGGGCATCTCCAGTGAAACCTGGGCTTTGTGATGACTTTACGACCCAGCAAACCTAGAGTGTCTTTGCTTTCTAAAGCAAAGGTAGCAGGGTCACTGCTGAGGCAATGTTAGCCACATTCAGGCATCTTATCTGTGGTTGTTCCTTGGTTCATCACCAGCCATTGCCAGTGGAGGCTGCAATTCAAAGCACTTGAAGTTGTCAGAGCACTCACAGTGCTGAGATATTTCAAGGACCAATCGGTTTGGACTCTTCTCTTTAATTGATTTTGTACTGCGTTGCTAAACAGTGCTTTGCCTCATCCTGGCTGTTCTTCCTCCAAAGTGGAAGTTCAGCTCTCGCAGGTAAAGCCAGTAGCCTTGTCCTCTTATGGGCACAGTGCTCTGTCATGTCACTAGCCAATTTTAGAGCTTGGCGGGCAGCAACAAAAGCGCAGGGCTTGACTTCACACAAGCAAAGCATGTGGCTGCTGATGGCTTTGTTCTGTTCCTGGCCTTTCCAGAGTGCCACACCACGATCAGGTCAGCCCCATTGCTGCAGCAGAGCCTTTCCCCATCGCAGTGTGTCAGGGCTCAGCTCAAGCCCCAGAGTCCCTAATAACTCTGGGAAGGATGTCAGAGAATCATAGCGTCACAGAATGGTTTGGGTTGGAAGGGAACTTCAAGATCACCCAGTGCCAACCCCCTGCCATGGGCAGGGACACCTCCCGCCAGACCAGGCTGCTCACAGCCCCGTCCAGCCTGGCCTTGTGGGCACTTCAGGGGAGGGGCCAGCCACAGCTTCTCTGGGTAACCTCTTCCAGAGCCTCACCACCCTCACAGTGGAGAAATTATTCCTAATATCTAATCTAAATCTACCCTTTTTCAGTTCAAAACTGTTACCTCTCATCCTATCACTGCACACCCTGATAAAGAGTCCTTCCCTGTCTTTCTTGCAGGCAGCTCAAAGGTCTTCTTGCAGCCTTCTCTTCTCCAGGCTGAACAAGCCCAACTCTCTCAGCCTGTTCTCACAGCAGAGCTGCTCCAGCCCTCAGATAATTTTGTGGCCTCTTCTGGACCCGCTCCCACAGCTCCATGTTCTTCTTGTGTTAGGGGCCCCAGAGCAGGAGGCAGCACTGCAGGTCGGGTCTCACCAGAGTGGAGCAGAGGGAGAGAATCACCTGTTGGCCTGCTGCCCACGCTGCTGGGGATGCAGCCCAGGAGACAATTGACTTTCTGGGCTGTGAGTGTACGTTGCCCCCTTGTATGTCACTCTCCTTGCATCCCACAGGAATATCAAGAAATTTTACAACCTGAATCTCTGCCCTGTTTTTTCTGCTAGGAACCTTGCAGTCTTTCAAGAAACCAAGTAATAATGTGGATGTTTATCTAAAAGGTACAAAATACTTTTTTTATGTAGCTAATTATTAAAAACTGTGGCATCATTCAAACAAACCGGGCAGGAATACACCCTGGTCCCTGTGACAAATCTGTTATTCAAACCTTTGAATTTCCTATCCACCCCTAACCAATAGTATTAATGATTATTTTCTGTGTAGTAGCTAGAAAAACACCAGTCTCAGGGCAATTTTGAACAGCCTCGCAGTGCAAATTGTGCCATCCCAGAGGTTTGTCAGGGGACCTTCTGCTGGTCCCCTCTTTCCTGTTATCAGCGGGACAGTTGCCTGAGTGCCATGGTTGGGTCTAATTGTGGGGATGCGGCAAAGGGAGAGAGTCTGTCCCTGGAGAAGCCTGATCTTGTAGTGATGGTCTCACCCTTAGCACCTGCCCCCCTGCCTTGCAGAGCTCCCCGGGTCGTTTCTGCACAGGTGTGAAACAAGGCAGTGGCTCTGCAGGGGGGGCTGAAGTGCCCAGAGGCCATTAACTACCATGAGGAGTGAATAGAGAATCCTCCCTGGATGCCACCACTTCTGCTCTTGCATATGCAAAGAACTGATCCTGAAATAATCATAGCTGCACCGAGGTGTAGTTAGCACGAGATCGTGCTTGATGCAACACATAAGTGGGGAAGAAGACATGCTTGCACCTTTTGTATAACACTGACTGATTGAAATCTCAACCTAGGAAGAAATCTAGGAAGATGGAAAATGTGAACTCTTGGTATAATTGGGCAAATCTCACCTAGTTTTGTACTGAACTCAGGACAACTCAGGTGAGTTAAATGCACTCTGAGGATACCTAACCCATCCATCTCACTTCCCTCCCTGCCTCCATGAGAGATGCAGAATTGTTGCCTGTCTCCAAAGCCCCATAGATGTTAGAGAAATAATTGCACAGTTCAGCTGGTCAGCATATGTCCCTCTGCTCGGGGACCAAAGCAAATCTGAGCTCCAGATCTGTACTACTCGATTTTAAAGGCGAGGCTCAGTTTGAGATTTGGACATCTGAATGCCTGAGATGGTTTTGTGGTGAAGGGAAATCTAGTCGATGCAGCCCATGGAGCCTAGAGAGCAGTTCAATGGAGCAGATTTAAAGGTCTAATTTAGGGTGAGGTGAGCAGGTCTATAGGTTTCAGTGAGTGCAACTCCATTACAGTCAATACAACCAGAGCCCAAATATGAGTTATTGCAACCTGATCTGCCCTGTAAGATCGTCAGGAATGAAGTGGTGATAAAGAGGAAATGGGTCAAATGCCTCCCTGTAATCTAGATGCCTAAAATCCCTGTAAACTGAGATTTAAAAGGACTGAATAAGGACCACTGGAGGATCAGGAAGTATGGTCAAGACATGGTCAATTTAAGTCTGAACTTGTTTGAGTGCTTCTGGGGCGGCTCTCATACAAGTAGCCATTTGGACGGCATCACCTTCCGCTTAAAGGGTGAAAAGGAGGACATGAGCGAGGCAGCTCTGTGCTTATTCAAGTGAAAACTTAAGCATCTAACCAGTGACAGTGAGCTGGATTGCATTCGGTTCTTGGACTGCTATTTTGCACATCTCAGGACTGCCGCTCCCAAATTCCCCGCAGTCTCTCACCGCACACAAGAACTAATGCTCACTCTGTCTTAGCATCTGAGTGCCAAAACCCTGCGAAAGCATTGGATGTAGAACGGAGCTAAAGAATGGCCTATAAGGTTCTTTATAGTGCTGTTTAATGGTTACCTTTTATAATGCTAGAGTGTGGCTGTGATGGGGCTATGTGGTGCTTTGTTTGTGCACGAAAGCTGTTTCTGTGTCAGATACTTTTCCATTTGCACTGTTGAGTTGGTTTCTTGCCGTTTCAGCAGCAGTAGTGCTGGTATTGGGATGTGTAATGTAATACCTTGTAATTGAGGCAGAATTCATAGGATCATAGGATTGTCAAGGTTGGAAAAGACCCTTAAGGTCATCGAGTCCAACCGTTGGGACAGGTAAGGTCTTGGAAGCACAATCCTGAAATCTGTAGGTCTCTCCTTGATCAACAGCTTCCCAAGAGAGAGAAATGCATTTTGCTGTCGTATATATGTCCATTGCAAGAACTTGCCCTGTGTTTTTTAATCACCATATGTTTTCTTGTGACATTTCATAATTTATAGTATCCTTGTATATGACAACAGCGGCATATAATCACATCGGCTGGTTTCAATTTGTCATTTCAGTGGACAGTGCACCTTAGAAGAAGGATAAGGCAAAATGCAAGTCCCCCTCATACCGTACCCAGAGCTATTGATAAAATGAGACTCTGTAAGGGAGAGGTTTGTGTATGGGACCAGGAGGAAATCTGTTGTCCTCAAAAATAAAGAGAAAGAATGGAACTTTTTCTTGTATGGATGCAATACTAATGGGGAGAGGGAAACTAATATGCCATGAGCTGGTATTTCTGTTAATCCCAGTTTTTTTTAGATCTGGCAGACTTTAAGGAATCTCAGGGTAATAGTGTAGCACACCTTTGGGACAGAGGGTATTTCAGGAAGGAATAAGAAAACATTACTTGAGCTGGGGCAATTGTAACTTCACTCCCTGTTTTGTAGCACTCTTAATTTTCAAAAGACCTATGTGATATTGATGTGTCCTGCCAAACAAAGACAATTCAGAAAGAAATTCAGCCTTTTACTCACTTTTGGCCTGACAAGGACATTTTTTTGAGGTTCATGAAGGTTAATCTGTAAGCACAAATGTTTTTTTCCTGCAAGACACACTTGGGGGAAAAAAGACAGGTTGTTTTCAGGAACCTATGGCAAGCAAATTTCCCACCTGGGTGAGTATGGTTTAATTGTATGTTGTATGTCAGAGAAACAATGGGCTTGCACTTAAATATATTTTCTTGAGGGATTAGTGCATCCATCCTGAGGCTGGAGGCACTCTAATCCTCCCACCATAGCTTTCTGGCACTAACACACAAAGCAACAAATGTTGACTTGATCCTGTTGGTTATTTTTCCTCTTATTATTCCACTGACCTGACCAAGAGATATGCAAGTATTGATTTAATCCAGCACACGTTACTCCTGAAGTCTGTGCATTGTATAGGCATAGAAAGGTGACATGTGGACCCCTTCTGACTTTATGACCTCTGTGAAGTTATATGCTTTGCACATGCATCTTTCAGTCAATTTATTACAATCATGTTTTAGAGATGCAAAACCCAACATGAGATCAAAGTGCTAGAACAAAATGGCTCCTGTGGATTCTGGTAACAGAGAAACTCCAAATATATTACAAAAAGACGTAGGTGAGTACCACCCCAAAGTGCTTGCAATAGAAGAGATCACTCAACAAATACATAAGGATGGAGCTTGAATAGACCTGGAAATTAGAGGTCCATTAAAACTGAAATATTGATTTTGGAATATGTTTGCAAATGCTGATTTCAGGGGCATTTGAAGCTAACTCCCTTACTCCCTGTCTAGCATGTCACCTGTTTTAGGAATGCAGATGTGTTACAGTGGGAAAGAAGGGTAGATAATCAACATCTCGTTTTGCTGGAATTATGAATTTACCATGGATACAGACACAACCTACTAAATTCTAAATTCTTTTGGGATTATGCTGTCTTTGTGCAGAGGTTTTGTCATGGCCATCCATTGTTCTGTCCATGGTCACAGGTGCTTCAGAGCTGTCTCAAACCTGTGTCTAAAACAGAAGAGGTCAAGGCAAACTATACATCTTGGTGTGTCCTCTGATCCAAAAAGCTTCAGCCAGCTTGGCAAAAGAAATGTAGTGATGTGCAGACAGCTTCTGAAACCCCACTTCTGCCCATTATAAGATGATGAACATCACTGTCTTAAGAAGAGCCATTTTGTATGGCACTGATTGCCGCTTCTTGGGAACCTGGCATTGGCCAGCTAACAGGTGATCTCTGCGTATTGCCACCTTGCTGCATGGCCTCTCCAGAAATGTTCAGCCCTCTCTCTAATAAGGTTGTTATGAGGAAGACCTCGATGTTTTCTCCTGAAGGAGATACGATGAACCCATACTGCAAGAAGGCTGCTCTACCCAGTCCCATGGTGTGCAACTTTGGTCTTGGTTCCACTTAGAGAAAAGGCCTTAATTTCACCCGTGCCAGGTGTAAATGTTTCCTGCCCAGCTCCAAATGGGGATACAAGGCAGAGCAACACCTAAGAGAAGGCCTGCAATTTAAATCACCAATTTAGATGCACTCTGACTCTTTACAAGCCCACAGTAAATGGGCTAACATCTTGAGGTGATGATGGGTGTGCCTGCTCTTCTGACAGTGGCTTGTTACCCGATAATATATACGTCTTAAACCTGAGACAATACTGGTTACGTTAAACATGTTGATTCAGTGGAATTTGGTATCCAGCAGAAGTGTATCCATTTGATGAAGCACTTCAGAAATAAATTGACAGCTTTCCTTTGACTGATTTTACTCAGTAATAACATAATCAAAACAATTATATTCAATTTGTCAGAGTGAAATATTTGGCACCAGTGCAGCCTGAAAAGAAATTTGTGTTTTTCTTAGGATGAAAATTCTAATTTTCAGCAACATCATTCATATCTTTTAATGGTAACTTGAATGAAAATTAGAATGTTGCAACAAGCCCTACATGTAAAATCTCTGTTTACCTGACAAATATGAATGTATTTGAATGTCATCATGGATTTTGGCTTTATTAGTCACTCTGAATGCTGAATGCCAACTTATCTTAGTACTAAAAGGCTTATCTGTGCTTAGGCTGATCAGTGTCTTAAATGTGCTAGAGAGATGCATAGAATTAGAGGCTTTGACCTAATTTGGTATATTCCACCTGGACTACACTATACGCATTTGAGCTTAGGAAAAAAATTTAGCAGTGTGTCAATTAGAGACAGTTTCGCAATACCCATTTCCATCATTTTGGAACAAAATGTTGTGAGATTTGCACAACTTTCAACCTCAACGTTAGACTTAATTCAGCTGTGAGTGAGCTTTCACAATCTGCTTCGGGGCCCAGATGCTTCCCTCTTCCTTTGGCACTGTGAATTTCTTGAACTGCTTAAAATACTTACTGTGTTCCCACAGATAATTGTAACTTGTTAAAGTTTGTGAGGGCAGGATTCAGTTGCCTGAACGCAAGCATCTGGTGCCACTACCCTACAGAGGTACCTGTGGGTGGGTACCAGAGATGATCCAGGATTTATGAGAAGCAGCAGAGGCTCTAGAGGCCGGGCAGGATACTCCCACAGTGCCTGAGATTACAATAGATGCTAAGATGTTTAGGCAGCTGAACTGGGAGTTGAATCGGGCTGTACATTTCTGTTCTTGCCACATTTGTTAGTTAAAAATGTTTTTGAAAAGGTCTTTTCCTTCCCATCTCTTCTCGTAATTTGTTCTTGCAGTAATCACACAGAGCTCGTGCAGCCAATTTTTACTTTATGTATCCTGTAAGATTTATTTTCATAGCCTGTAACTAGATCTGTCTGGGAATAAAGATGTTTGGGAACAAGTTTACACTGAAGGGTTTTGGTTTTTTCTTTTTTATTATTTGGTTTTGGTTTTGTTTTTCTTAAATTACCAGTAGGATCAAACCAACCCCGAGAATGAAGGTATAGCTTGGTTAAAACTTGACCAAATTATCAGTAGGATCAAACCAACCCCCAGAATGAAGGTATAGCTTGGTTAAAACTTGGCCAAATATGGTGTGACTCATCTGTAATTCTCTTGAAGTTAAGAGCATGTGAGATGGTAGCTCGGCCTCCTGTTCTAGCTCACCCAGCTAGTTAGTCTTATCTCTTTTATTCGTTGTGATAGTTAATTAGAGGGAGAGAGACTCTTCCACTGGGTGATTAATTCCTCCCCCTCCCATTTTAGCATCAACTGAATCGCTCCTTGGAGACGGCTGTCTTTTTCCATTGCCCGGGAAACTCATGTAGACCAGAGTCTAAATGAGAAAATAGATAAATATCCTCTAAGTAGAAAAATATCCCCTAAGTGACTTGACCAGGGTTTCTCAGGGGGTCAGTGGCAGAGGAAGGAGGGAAACTTGTGTCGCCTGCAATCCAATGCATTTTACCATCCACTTTGATAGAAAGCAGCCTAACTTGTATGTACCGCATGAACGAGCCTCTTCTAGAAATATCATTCCCGTGGCAATTCTTGTCTAGAGAGTGAAATCAGAAAGGAGTTGTTTGGGTTTTTTTTAATTTGTGTAATGTGCCAGGATCATGTAATTGAAACAAGTCAGTGGCAAAACACTGGGGGAGGCTGAATTCAATTCAGGGAATAGAATCTGATTCTATGCAATATCAACATCTGGGGAAAAGATAACTTATCAGGTACAAGGCAATTTCAATTCATTAAAAATGTATGTGCGCTCTCCAAAACACACTGTCATGGGAAAATTAACAACTATGAAAACAAACTCATCAGGACTATTGCTGTAATTGAGTAAAGGATCCTGTTGTTAATCTGAAACACATAACTAATTCAGAAAGCACATGTCATAGTCAGACACTGTGGATAATGTGATTAACACATCTATATGTGCACTCAGACTCATTACTGTGCTGACTCTTTCCATTTAAACACACTGAGTTATCGCCTCATTCCTCAAAGGTAACATTCACACCATTCTTAATTATGTCTGGTTAAGCAAGAGTCAACATTAAGGTGATTCATCAAAGTTATAAGGTAAGAAAAGTGATTATTTTTATTACTTGCTGCAGCTTTCCCAGGCTGGCCCTACAGCCCAACTCACCTCCAACGGACAGACCTTGTCAAGTTTTGGATACCGAGACCAGTAATGTTCCTTCTCACTCGTAAAACTCTAGGCCCAGTTTCCAAAGTGATTTCCGTGCCTGGGGCCATAGCGAGGTGTGCAGGCAGGCAGGGTGACTCGATCCTGCCAAAATTGGTTGCAGTCCCAGGAAGGGTCCCGCTTGAAAACTCTGCTCAGCATCTGTCTGTATCACCTGGTACCTCGCCTCGTAGGGTCAGCCATCCCAGATTTCAAAAATGCAGGAATTGGGCCAAAATCCCTCCCAGGGGGAGACTGTTTGAATCTATCATAGAATCATAGAATCATAGAATGTTTTGGGTTGAAGGGACCCCCAGAGCCCATCTAGTCCCACCCCCTGCAGTGAGCAGGGACACCATTACCCAGACCAGGTTGCTCACAGCACCGTCCGACCTGGTCTTGAATGTTTCCAGGGATGGGGCCTCCACCACCTCTCTGGGCAACCCGTTCCAGTGCTTCACCACCCTCATTGTAAAGAATTTTTTCCTTACATCTAATCTAAACCTACCCTGTTTCAGCTTGAAACCATCACCCCTTGTCCTATCACCGTTGTCTCTACTGAAAAGATTCTCCCCCTCTTTCCTATAGGCCCCCTTTAAGTACTGGGCCCCCTTTAAGTACTGTTCCCCATCGCATCTCACAGTAGGACAAGCTGAACTGCGTGGCCGTGTCTGGTGCAGCGCTTCTGTGCGTGTGGTTATGGCCGTGCCATTGTGCAGCCAAGAGCCGTCACTCCGTAGGAGCAAACTGAATTACTCAAGCCATAGGAGTGCTGTGGGAAACCAACCTCTAATACCTGGCGGGTTTAAACAGATCAGCACACTGCCCTTTGTTCCTCAGTGACTCCATTTGGGAATTGTACTGAGGTGAGCCAGTCTAAGAATTGGAGAAAGAGGGGCTCTGTTTCACGCATGTTACTGCAGGCTTAAATACCTGTTGTAATATATGTATCCCTAAACCTATAGAAAGAATTATGGTGCCAAGGAGAGGGCTGTGGGTTTCATCAGGGGAATACCATGAACTACTCTTGAAGTTGCTTATGAGATGTAGCCATGAACTTTTATAGACACCTGGTGGGATTTTCCCAAACTGTCTTTCTCTGACTTGAGTTCTGAAGTAGCTTTGCACTGTCTGTAGCCAAGGTCTAAATCACAGAATCATGGAATCATTTGGTTGGAGGAGACCTTTAAGATCATCGAGTCCAACCATACCTGCCCACTACTAAACCATATCTCTAAGTACCTCGTCCACCCATCTTTTAAACACCTCCAGGGATCGTGACTTGACCACCTCCCTGGGCAGCCTGTTCCAGGGCCTGACAACCTTTTCAGTGAAGAAATGTCTCCTAATATCCCATCTAAACCTCCCCTGACGCAACTTGAGGCCATTTCCTCTTGTCCTATCACTTGTTACGTGGAAGAAGAGACCCACACCCACCTCGCTACAACCCCGAGGTAGTTGTAGAGAGGGAGAAGGTCTCCCCTCAGCCTCCTTTTCTCCAGGCTGAACAACACCAGCTCCCTCAGCCATTCCTCATAAGTCTTATTCTCCAGACCCTTCCCCAGCTTTGTTTCCCTCCTCTGGATGTGCCTTAGCACTTCAATGTCCTTCTTGTAGAGAGGGGCCCAAAACGCAACACGGTATTTGAGGTGCAATTCATGTCCAGTCCAAATTCCCACTTGTAAGCAAGAAAGACCTAATTGCACTTCATGCACCATCAGGTAAAGAGTCCTGTCCCTATGAGAAACAGCAAAAAGTCATAGAAAGACCTTGTTAAGGTCCAATCTTTAGGTGCTGGAAATTAGCACAGCTTGATTCTTACCTACATGTTTCAAGTGTCAAATACGAGCTGAAAACCTGACCCTGTAGCTGAAAGCTCCCTGTTCTGCTTGCTTTTTCTGGGCTATTAGCTGAATTTGAGTGTCAAGCTGCGTAAAGCCAGCTAATGAAAGCATCATTCTCTAGAGGGGGTTATGCCTTTCTCTTGAAAGAAATATGTTCCTGTGCATGTCTCGCAAGGCAGTTTGGAGATAACCATGCTTATTGCTTCCTGATGTCTGGGTGAAATGGGTTCACCTGCCTTGGGGCAGAGAGCTTCCTAACCACTCATGCATTTGCAAATGCTTCAGGTGGAGGGACAGCAATAAAATCCAGCCAGAAGCATTCAGTGGGAGGAAATGAGCTGCACCACCCCTGCATGCTCCGCATGAAGTGGGACACCTGGACAGATCTGCGTCCCCAGTGAGGTGGTGTTACAATCCAGCCAAAGGTTCTCTGGGGGATTAGCTTTTTGATGTTGAAATATGCTAGAAATAACAGAAGACCTCTTTGTATCCATAGCCCTTGACCTTGTGATATCTTCCCATTAGTCTCATTTTTTCATGATCGTGAAGCAGCCTATGTAGAAAGGTCCAGAAATTGTCCACTGCCAGTATCTGCAGCTCAGAACTGCCTCACCTCCTGTGTATGGCAAATCTGAGCTACTGGCTGTAACACTCATTGAATCTGAGATACAACTCTCAGTTTCCCGGCTTCTCTTACTGATTTCAACTTAATTAACTAGATCAGTAAATCATGCCACTGGATACAAAAATGCTAACACATGCAACCGTGATGTTTTTTAAGTATTAACTCATAGAGGCAGCTAAAAAAAACAGATAACTGCCCTCTCCACCTGAAATAATCTCTTGCAATGACCTTGCAATACATTTTCTCTTTACCTCTGCTCTGGGCTTGCATTGTGCGCAGTTCCTCAGCTACTCGTACAATGTAGTTGAAAAGAAATCAAATCTTGAATGGGCAAAGAACCAGATGTTTTGTAATCGTATTTCCTATTGATTGGGAAATGCTGGAGCAATACGCAACTGAAGGTGTCTGAAAGGAGTGAAATGCCACCTGGTGACCATCACAATTAATGTACCACTGGGACCGTAATACTTAGGAGGTGCCATGCAGCAGCACAGCACGGTTATCCAAACGGCTTCTGTTTTAATTTCACAAGTAGTTCTGTTTTGTCAATTTAATGGAGTGGCTCAGAGAATTGTGAAGGGATTATATCACTGTTCCCTATCCCTTATTCTCTCCCTTTCCCCCACTCCCTCTGCTAGCAATGCAAATTTAAAGTAGGCCAGAAGAGAATGACTGGAGATCTCACTTTTTTTTTTTTTTTTTTTTAAACTCCTAGTGTTGAGCACCCAAGGTTCTTATTGTATCACAGAAATATGTTTCAGATTGCTTTTTTGCTTGAGGGTTAATTGAATATTTTTTTGTTGCATAGGATTGTTGTTGCTTGTGGGCCTTTGCAATTTTTGTGATCAAATATTGCAGATAATGACTCCTAGTGACATTATGGCTTGGCGGTGGTTGCAATTTTGTTAAAATGTCTTAAACCCTTCCAATCTCTTTCCAGAGATTAAAAGCTGCCCTTTTTTTTGCATAGAATCATAGAATCCCTGGGTTGGAAAAGACCTTTAAGTTCATCGAGTCCAACCGTGCCTGACCACCACTAAACCATGACTCTAAGCATCTCATCTACCCGTCTGTTAAATCCCTCCAGGGATGGTGACTCGACCACCTCCCTGGGCAGCCTGTGCCAGGGCCTGACAGCCCTTTCAGTGAAGAAATGTTTCC
>JMFS01109492.1:0-20800 GCA_000699545.1 Podiceps cristatus
AACCAGGACCCCCAGGTCCTTCTCCACTGAGTGGAGCATTAAAGTTTTGTGAACTTTATGTTATTAATACTTACAAAATTATGCAACTCGTTTAAAAATGAAGTTACATTATTTAACTGACCTGTTACTGAAGCAAATTTCACTACTAAAATGAATATATACACACAGGTCTAATATTTTATTGTTGATTCTAACATTTTTTTCCCTCTTATGACAAGGTTGAGCATAACATGACTAGTTTTAGTTGACAATGAATAATTTAACACTTTGCTAATTCTTGTTCTGTTAAAGCATTCTTAAAATGATTAAATATTCATTGTTAAGTTGTTTCATTGTAAAAGAACTCACACTTCCTTGGAACTTGTATGTCCTTGCCACATCTTCTATTCAGGTTTATACATACCTGAAGCATGTGTCAGCAGTATGTTTAAGCCTTTGTATAATGGAGATCTAAATAGCAGCAACTTTATCTTCTTATTTCTTTCAATTAACTAATTGATTTCTTAATTTGTGTTGGTACTCCCAAACTAGTCTATCAGATGACTTGCAGGTATTTCAAGAGGTCAGTAATTTCATTTTATGACACAGTGAGATATGAAGTTAATAGATTGCTGTTTGTGATCAACTTTTGCTGTTGCATAAACACCTTTGAAAAAAAAAAAAAATAATCTTGCATGCTTTATCAATAAGAGGAAGGGTTTTGGATTGACTAACCACAACAGAAAGTTCTAGTTTTCTTAACTGCAAAGTAATTGATTTGTAAAATGATACTTTTGTATTTGGTGTTATAAGAAACTCCATTCACTCAAAGAGCTGTACAATCTTTGGATCCAGCATTTGCAGTTAAAGATTAAAAATGTTCTTAAACATAGTGTTTAGCTGTCTTATTTTTACCATCTGGAAATTCAAGAAGTAATGCACGTAACCAAACCCAGTTATGAATGGGCTGTACAAGGGAATATGATTCTATGGGGCGGTCTTGGTATCCAATCATGTGCACAACTGTATGTCTACTGTCATAAGAAAGAGGAGTACATGATCACCAATTAAAGACTAAACATTACTTGTATTAGCTATAAAATTAAGACATAGATACTTTAAATAAAATTGACCTAAACCATTAAAAATAAATTTTTAATTCTTCATAAATAGAACACAAAAAAGTTTTATTTTGATCTTTCTCTGCCACAGTCACGTGTTGCGTATTGTAGTACAGAAAGTGAATGAGAAGGAAGAGGTAAAGGAAAAGGGGAGACATACTATATATGATAAATGTAGTTTAGTATACAGAAAACAATGTATAGAGACCATGACCTACTTCTGAGTTAGTGAGTTTCTCAACAGGCAAGAATGAAGACTGAATCCTCCTCAGGAGGGTTAAAATTAGAGCTAAGTAGTAACTGGCCAAACCAGCGTGTGAATATTCACCTCAGTTTGAAGAATCAGAGAAGGTTGTTTGCAAAGTGGTTTCATCATTACAGAGAAGCTGAGAAAGTTTTAATGTTGAAAAAAATCAGTATGGGAAGAAGACAATTTGTTTAGTTTAACCTAGTATTTTGCATGAGGTCTTCAGGAATTACAATAGAAAAACAAGCAGAGATCTGTTTACTTAGTTTCTTGCACTTCTATGTTTAATAAAGGAAAAATAAATGGGTTAGATAGGATGTGTCAGGATGTACAGCCCTCTTTTCACCTCTTGAAGAGTCTGTCCAGAACTGCAAGAATGATCGCCCAGTATCCTCAATTTCCTGTAAGACCTAGAAAGCTGCTGTAGCTGTAGCCAAATTAAATCACTCACCTTAACATACGATCTTTCACTGTCTAAAATGTGTCACAGACAATTAGGGACATTTTCCTTTCAAAGTCTTGCAGAATTTTGCACAATTGTCCGACTAAAACAAACACGCACACATGACAGCTGCTTTTTTCTTACATATTCCATTTGTATAAGTCATTGAAAGCCATGGCAAGATGCTTCACCAACTTTTTAAACTTAGTTACATGGTAGTTTTAAAAAGTAGGTGAAGCATTTTGCCATGGCTTTCAATGCTTTTGTGTTCTCAGTGTAAAATATGTTTCTTCCGAATCCTCATTTAAAGTCAAATGTTTATCGACAGTATTATGCAGTATCAAATACCTATTTTATAGTAATTTTCATAAGAAATTTTTCTTGTTTAATTACTACATCTCACTAATATTTTTTTTTTTTTTGCAATTACTTATAAGCTAACTCAACAGATATTTGAAACTAATTACTAATGAATAATTTATGCACTTAAAATAATTAATATGAATATAATAAGGAGAACAAATCTTTATCTTCATTAACATCTTACAGAGAATCTTTTCCAGAAACATTTTACAAAACAGAATCAAATTATTAGCCTGAATATTCGTCTATAAGGGCAGAAATTTTCTGAAAAAGTTTAACCAAAAATGATCAAGCATTTCATTTGTTCTTAATAACTAGTTATGTAGTTTGAAGCTTGTCCAGTATTTATTCCTCCCTAAAAGTTCACTTAATTCTCAGAGAAGTGACAACACAGTAATCTTACATATTTATTTTTGCTACTATGCAATTAATTTTACTTGCTAACAAAATGCAGAGCAGGTACTGTTAATAAGCAGAAGGGTGTGAGCCTGTAACAACCTCTCACATTTAGAATTTTTCTTCTTACGAAAGACCCAAATCACTTGTACATTCTCTGCTCAGACTATAAAAAAACATTCTTGAAAAATTATTTGATGTGTACAGGATGGATTTGCAGAAGAGATCTACTCATCAGTACTCTCGACATATTTTGGAGAGATAATAAACCCTATTATTAGACCATCTCTGGCAGACATGATCTAGATAAAACTGGGTAGAGAAGGCCAAAATGGTCTGTTCACAGCCACAAACAACTCCACAGTACAGCAGAAGAACAAATATAAGGGCTTTGGGCTGAGCCTTTTGTTGCTCAGGTTAAAGTGCAGCAAGTACACAAATACTTTAACGTAATCATACTTTTGAAAACAAAGTTGTTATACTGATGTAAATTTTCAGTATATGGCTAATTCTACAATTGCCCATAAATGTAAAAGATGCAAACTGGAAAAATATTGAAAGGATACAGAACTGTTATTTCCTGCTTAATCAAAAAGTTTTCTGGACTGTGACAAGTGTCTCTGTGCTTTATTCTTTTCACCGTGGCAAAAAGCAGTATTTTGTGAAAAGTCCGGTTTCGAAAATGCCTTAGAATGACAGAGAAATGATTGAAGCAAATAACAAGTAATTTTATGCAAAGCAGGCACAAAATTACTGAGAGGATTTTGAAAACTCAAAACATACACGTCCTGGTTTCTTGTCACCTGAGGTGCAGAGTATTTTGGATTTCTGTCATCTTTGTTGAAGGAATCTGTGGAACAGTCTTCATGAGACAGAACTTCAACAGTACTGTTGTCACAAAACGTGACACTGGAATGGTAGTCTGGAACACTTAATTTAATACTACTGCAAAAGTGTTATTGATCAAAACACTAAGAGAAACCTCCCTCTAACTCTAAAATTCTAGACTTGTTCAACTCATCTCCTTCAAAGCAAAGCATAATTCAGCAGTGATGAGGTACTAAGAAAGGGATAAATATAGTAAAGTTATAAAAATTTGCTATGGTACTGCAGTGAATCAGGAACTGTTAAAAACATGCATAATATATATATCATGAATACATCAAATTTCAAGGAAAATAGGAATTTATGTCTAAACATTAATTAAATGGTGTCCTGTATGAAACCATATATTATGAAATAAGAATACGATTTTGAGAAATAATGAAATGTAGTCAATCTCTGCAGGATTCTGCAGGACCACCAAGAAGAATACTCATGGAAGAGCAATAGACTTAAGATCTATAAATTATAAATTAGCAAGGGAGAGGCTATTACAGCTGCAAAAAAATCAACTGTAATACATATTTGATCAGAAAGAAAAAGCCAGACATACTGGCTGCCAGGCCCTTTTCCCTCCTTTCATGCTTACAGTGTACAGGGTTACTTGGAAGTGTTTTAGAAGACATACTACCTCCTGCCTCTTACAGATTTATACAGTTTTCAAAAGAGCTTTATTTTCCAATTTATCTAAGAACTGAAGAATGAGTCTGGTTGCTGCTCTTTGTCCAAATTTCTTCATGTCACTATCATTTCCTGCAAGATGAAAGAAAAAATACATACCATTGCTCATGCTATACCCTGTTTGCAGTGCGTTCTTCAGTCTTCACCTTCCTACAAATGGGATGCACAGAAGGACCAGGGATCTGATGCACATAGCATTATTTAAGGGGGAAATAATGCACACCTAAGCACTTTGAAGAGACCTTGAGTTTTGCATTCAGCAGCCTCCAGGCTTATTTACAATGCAAAAAAATACTTTATGAAAACTTATTCTCTATATTTAGCATGTTATCCATTCCCTTGCTCCCAAGGTTGTTCTGCACCAAGTAAAATCTTCTCATCTTCCAGTTAAGGATTTATCTAATTGCCTCCTTGTCCCAGTCCTAGTTTCCCATCACACTTCATTCATAGCTGTACAAATACCTTCCTTTGCCTCACTAATCCTTATCATTTTCTCCTATCCTTTCTCTTTCATACTGATCCTTAGATGGGCACAAAATTGTAGGTGGTTGCTTCACACCTAGAAAAGGTGTAATGCCATAACTTTGTCAACCTAGTCTGGAGACAATTGGTTTTTGTAATGTTTATGCATACATTTCTGAGATGTCCCAATTTAGATTGTAAATCTTTTGTAGAAAAGTCTAACATTTTTTTGTAAACTGTTGTCTGTTCCTGCTGTTCTCCACAAATGAAAAAAATCTTGCCAAAGCTGTATGCTACAGAGAACTCTTCAGATAAAATTTCATGTGTTGATTATATGTGTTGAAAAGTCATGTGTTGACTTCATATTTTCATCAAGTAGGATTATTTATTTTTTTTTCTTCTCTCCCTTTCTCAGAAGATTTTATTGTTTTACTGCTACAGAAGTATCTGCGAGACAAATGGCATAACAGGGATATTCAGCATGTTCAATAATGAAGATTCTTCACCACTGCGACTCTTCAAACATGTAGCAGCCGAGGAAAAGGTTTCAGAAATTGCCTCCCTAATAGCTTTCAAGAATGCAACTAAACCATCAGTTATTCCAAAATACCATTAGAAATAGATTATATTTGCTTTGGTGTTATTTTATTTTAAAGATAGCAATTTCCTGTAATATATTTGACGTGAGATGTTTTATTTAAAATAATTAATTTTCTGACATTTTTTCAAATGAGCAAGTCAGGATAAAGCATTATATTATGCTATAGACCTGATACTATGCTTCTTTCTGCAATGTTTTGGTAAATTTATTTAAAAAATAATTGAAGTGTACAATGAGAGTCACTTTGTTGTTGTTGTTGTGACACTGAATTTAAAAAAAAACCCAACAACTATTTAAATCTTGGATTAGTGTCATATCTGTATTTTTAAAAGCTTTCAAGACATAGAATCATAGAATGGGTTGGGCTGGAAGAGTCCATCAAAGATCATCTAGTCCTGTTGCCCTGCCATGGGCAGGGACATCTTCCACTAAATTGAGTTGCTTAAAGTCCCATCCAACCTGACCTTGAGCACTTCTAGTGACAGGGCATCTATAACTTCTCTGGGCAACCTATTCCAGTGTCTTACCATCCTCATAAAAAATGTCTACCTTATGCTCAATCTAAATCAAATCCCTCATCTTCTCGCTACAGGCCCTGGTAAAAAGTCTTTCTCCATCTTTCTTATAAGCCCCTTTATATATTGAAAGGCTGCAATAAAGTCTCCTTGGATTCCACTTTTCTCCAGGCTGAATAATCCCAACTCTGTAAGCCTGTCCTCACAGGAGACATGTTTCAGCCCTCTGATCATTTTCTTGGCCCTCCTCTGGACCCACTCGAACAGGTCCATGTCTTTATTGTGGTGGGAGCCCCAGAGCTGAAAACAGTACTCCAGGTGGGGTCTCACAAGAGTAGAGGAGCAGAATTACTTATCTTGACCTGATGGCCATGCTTCCTTTGATGCATGCTTTCTGTGCTGCAAGTGCACATTGCCAACTTGTGTTCAATTTTTCACTCACCAATACCCCCAAGTCCTTCTTGGAAGGTCTCCTCTCAATCCTCCATCCTGTATTGATAAATCGATAATATAAGATTTAAGTTATTTGATAGAGGTGCGTGTCAAGTTTTACTTTTTAAAACCTAGACTATCATTGAAATTTGACTTTAGAAATAACCAAAAAACACTGTCCCCCAAAACATTTTTTTTTTTTTTTCCACACTGAATAACTAGTGGACAATAGTTCACCCAGGTCAACATTGACAACAGGCAAAATGCAAACTATGTAACATAGAGATCTGTAAATTGATACTAGCTATCCTTAACAATAAATAAATCCACAAGCAGTGATAAACGAAATTTGTCATTTGTGTGGTATCTTGTGGCACATAAAATCCAATCTTGTATGAAAATGAAAGAAAATATTTCCACGGAACTACACACAACTTAAATATACCTGATTCTTAATTTTCAGTTCATCAACAGAAAAGGAGAAAAATGCATGTTTCAAATTGGAAGAAGACAGTCTTCCATCACCAAGAGTAAACGATGCTATGATTTACAGTATTAGCTATTCTGACAAAAACGTTTTAGTCATTTTCCTACTACTTTAAGTATACCATATTTCAGATGTGTATCCTTAAGAAACATCACATTGACAAAACTGTCCAAATAACAAAGAAAATTGGTCATTTTTTAATTAGTAGCAAATTGCTTCATGTGTAAGATTAAATTTAAATTGAAATAAATTCAAGTACATGTTCATCATCACTAGATGGATGTTAGACATAGAACCAAAAATCAAAATAATTTCAGTCAACTATAGCAACTGTAGTTGCTCTTATGGACATCAAAGGTTAGAAATCAGTGCTGATGTGTTTCCATGACCTAAATTTTCTTTTGGTATCAAGCGTTTATTTGTGTAGCTCAGAATCTCACAGGTTTCACTATATTCACACCATATTTATTTACTCAGATTTTAGTATTTTTTCAAATATTAAAGTAACAACTAAAGATTAACAGTTCTTTTCATTTTTTAATTTCCTAAAATAGTTTTGATTCCTTAGAGCAAGGTATGTAAATTTGCTGCTAGCTTTTGTTTACTCAACTCAAATCAAAGTATTCTGGCTTTGAGACAAAGTTTTCCAACATACCTTTGAGGTAATTGTTTTGGGATTATGTGTCTTTTGGTTAGCCATATTTAACACACAGCTATTATCATCTGTAGTTTGTATCATAGAGTCACCTGTTACTTTCCAGTGAACCAAGATCTCTTAACTGCACAAGGCTATGTAACCAAGTAATTTTCTCCTTAACTAAGTTCAAAGTGTTAAAGATCTGTCCTACAAGAGACACTGTCATTAAGTATTATTAACAATACTGTTCCTACCATTGAATGGACATCAAGCATTTTTCAGAGCATAGTATTTTTGCTACTAACCTCAATAGTGCCAGGATTTCACTCATTTTTATTAATTGTTTTTTCTCGGTATGGTTCTTACTACCATACTTATTACTTATTCCTTCTTTCATTCCTTCCCTGAGGAAAGCCAAAAGAAAAATTCCTTTGTATCACAGGAGTGTTGGGCAATTCATGCTGCCAGTAATTGGGCCTGCAGGTGACATGCCCTGAAGCAAACTGTCCCCTGTCAGGAGCCAACCAATAGACATGCTACTAACTGCATATGATCCCACACCTTTTTTATTTTGGCTGTAGAATCACACCCCATAAAGACATCTTTACAGAGATGTAAAGGACATACACCTTAACTGTCTGCTCCATCCTGGACTTTTACAGTGACACAGGGTAAAGAAGAATTGGAAAAGACAGTAAGAGAGCTATGCCTCATACCATCCAGTTCTGTAGCATAGAGAAATATTTTAAAACACAGCAGATAGCTCCCAGAGGAATTTTACTATCAGTTAAAATGCTTAACTTCAGATTATATGCATAAAGTATTTTATGGCTGCCATGGAGTTCACATATCTCCTTACTTTGAATTGACATAGTCAAAAAGTAGATAACAACAACATGACCGAATAATATAATCAGTATCTTATAGGAAATTCCTGCAGAAATTAACAAAACTTCACAAACACATGCATCAAAATAAAAAATAGAGCTAAAAGATTGAGAAGAATTGTACATTAAAGTGATAGGAAACTGTACTACACAACTTAAAAGAAAATACTAAAAATTATGGAGTTCTCATACTTCTTTTTTATTATAAGGAATTGACCCATTTGATCTCTCTCCCCAACAGATATTCCTTAAATCTTACTGGATAAACAGAGCACTCTAGGGGATATGTTCAAACTGAAATGATTGTTACCACAAATATTTAACAAAGCAAAACTTTTGTTTTCTTTTGTTTTCTCCATTTTCTGAATTCTTCCTATGAATTTTATAATAGATATACAGACTGACACCTAAAATTCTCATTGGTTGTATCTCTTCACAGACACAGCTCAGAAACATGTTAGTTTTCCTGTGGCAGTGGGTTTTGCAATTATTGTTAAAATAATTCATACTTTTACAGCTTTTAATAGTCTTACAGAGTTCCCATCTTGTCGGCTGAAGCATTCTTCTTCCAGTTAACATTAGACTAATGTTTTTTATCCATCCTTTTTAAAAGTTCCATCACCAAGCCGTCTTGCTAGAATAAGCTAGGTTTCATTATAGGCTACAGTTCATTTTGGCTGTTGTAATGATGTATTTTTGTTACGGAAGACCAACCAGATTAAGGAACATTGCATATATTTTAATCTAGTACACATGTATATGAAGAATATGTATTCCTCAAGGATACTTAACATTTGCTTCTGCAAACTCCTGTTAGAAAACGAAAAAGTCTTCCTAGAAATACCATTATTCTGAAATAAAACTCTGCCTGCTGAAGTTAGTCATTGATCTTCCCTCAGACCGCACAGAAACTATTTTTGCCTCCTGTGAATATGAATTATCAGTAACTTCCGTATCTCTCTTTCTCCAGTCCTTAAAATCTTGGAATTACCTTTACATATGTGCTTTACGAGGATATCAAATACACAACTTCTGGAATATATGTTACTGAGCCCACTGAGGAAACAGTTTCTATGAGCTTGCACATTTACTGGTATGTAGAATTATTTCATCTACTGACATTTTTCAATGGTTTAGAAGTAGCCAACTGTGTGAGTAAACACACTAAACCTAGAACCAAAACATCCTGCACTCAGATACAGCTTTTTTTTCTGACTATGAGATCACAGGATGTTAAGCTTTTTACCATTGCTAGCAATAGACCACTATAGAGATAAATATTCACAAAATTTCTGTAACCTAGGTGAATTTAAAACTCAATTGCAAAGCATAAAAATAAGTAAACTTACTTTTTTTTTTTTTTTAAAAAAAAGGGAAAAAGGTTAACTAGAAGACTGAAACCTTTTGAAACCTTTAGCAATATCATGAAAACCACTTAAGGATATCTTGTAAGAAGCACAAGCCAGTGGATGCCACCTGACAGAAAAAACACTTGAGAAAGGATAACTTCAATATAGCTAAACAGCAGGGTAAAAGAGATTATTAGAAAATAGAGGTCATGCTTCAAAAATCTGGACACCAGTCCAAATGACTACAATAGAGAGAATCAAACTGTGGCAGATTAAATGTAAAAGCACAATAAGGTGGTTCAAGAATTTGTGATATAGCTAGTAAAAAGAGTCAAAACCAGGAAGAACTTTACTTTCAAATGCTTCAGGAGCAAGAAGCCCACCAGACTGCCTACAGGGCCAGCTCCTGATCAAACTGTAGAAGGCACATTCAGAGGACATAAGGTTACTGTGGAAACACTAAACATACTCTCTGTTCATTGCTGCAGAAATTCAGAAGATTCCCATGCTGGCAACGTCCCTGCGGGAACCCAGGAGATCTCTTTGAATTTAAGGCAACTGTAGAAGAAGTTCTCTAACAACAGATAAAAATGGCAGTAGTAAGTTGCCAGGGTGAGACAGCATTTATGAAAGAATTTTGAAAGAATTCAAGAATGAAATACGAGCTTTGATTGCTCACTTACTATTTCTTGGTACTCAAGAACAAGAAGATAGCATACCTATATGGTGCCTTCAATTCTTTTTTTTTTTTTTTTTTTTTTAAGGTTTGCAAAGAGATCTAATCATCAGGCCCATAAGCCTGGCATCTGTTTGGGGCAAACTAGGAGAAATAGCAGCAAGGAAGAGAACTAAAACATGTATGATTAATGTGAAGAGAGGTAACTCATGTACTCATCAAGTAAGTAGAGACTGTATCTGCACATACTTATAGCTGTCTGTAAAAAGTTTTGAAGGAAAAAAGGATGTTCAGAGGCTTTGAATGGCTTATATAAAAGGAAAAACTAAGCGGGCTAAAACTCTTCAATCTGGAAAAAGACTGAACTTCTGCTGTGTTTTTCTAGAGGATATGTAGAGAAATCATAACCAGGAGGACTACTTACTCACCATCCCTTTAAACACAACAAGCAAGGGGAATCAATTGTTTCAGAACAAAGAAAAGGGTTTACCTCCTCAGAATGCTGCTTCTTCAGCACACCTGTGGCACTTGTTCCTACTGGACAAGTTCAGGAAAGACTGAAAAATACATGGAAGAAATCCCCCTGGAAGGCTATTAAATTTACAATCATCAACTGCCTCAAGAGGTTTTTCTGAACTGAAAGTAGATGGACACTGGAAAAATACAGAAGGAAAGTAGTATGTGCTGCTCTCAGCCTCTGTTTACGGATACTGTTGGCAATAATGGTTCTTTGGTCTGACCCTGTACAGCTATTCTCACACATAATGCTTGAGAAATCACAGATACAATGTAGGGAAGTAAAAAGTATTAGAAGAAAAACAAAGAACTAGGCTTAAAATAATTTGAAAAAAAAAAGTTTTAAACTTAAGAAAAAGTTAAAAAAAAAATTAATGCTCTGGATATTAAAAGGTAAGGGAAATGAGATATAAGCCATAGTTTTGATCACGTCTCATAGCTTGATCCACATCTCATTACCTGACCATTTAAGCATAAGCCTGGATCTCTGCAAGTGAGCAAAACCGCATACCTTGCTAAACACAGTTGTGCCAGGTTATTGTGCTCAATAGGCCAAAGCCAGTATTTAATCCGGATTAATTGATAAGGTGAGTGTCAAGGGAAGAGACCATTCTCACTGTCACAAGAGACTGCAGTTAATGGAGCCTCCTCTTCATTTACCATAATAATTAGCAATAGGGTCTGTATGCTCTCTTCTAGCTCACAAATGGCTATCTTTATCAATTATACTCTATTTTGCTAGATCTAAATATCTACTGCATGATAGATTCTCCTTTCTTCCTTCAATGTTACAATGGGCATCAGGCAATCAGCTGGCAATCTCCTCTACTGAATGGTGTTTCCTATTGTCTTACCTCTGCAACTCTATTCTTCTAGAGCTTCCAAAAATCATTAGAAACTTAGTCTTTTGTTTCAACTGAAGCACCAACAACTCTTAGAGACTGAGAGAAGTTTGCAGTGAGCACTATCTTTTGCACTGGTGGTTTGGATCAACAGCTATGAATCTTACGGTATTACTTCTCCAGTAGCTATGTAATTGCAAGCACATCAGTAAAACTCTGTATCTTTTGTCAGAAGACAATCGGTCAAGACTTTCTCTTACTGTGTCCTGAGCTTTTCTCATTCTTTTAATCAGACATAAGATCTCTGCACACAACGCGCATCCTGAACTTGTCACCTAATGCCACAAGTAGGTTCAGGTGCATGATCTTCACCTCTCTACCACATCCAAAACAGATTTATTGTATTCCACATGTGGGTTCTGTTCAGTTCCATGATTAGGCAGTCCTCCACCTGAGGCATGTTCACCACCTGAGAAAAGGTTTGAGCAGGAAGATGTAAGGCCCTCCTCTCAAAAGATTGTCCTAACTTCTGCTTCTTCTCCAACCAGAGAGGCTGTAGAAGACCCTCAAAGGACTCTGCATAAAAAAACTACAAAACAAAATCTCACATTTTTCTGGAAGTAAAGCCAATGATAACCAAAATACAAGTTTAAAAAATTTCCCTAAAACATTGCATCATGTGGAAAAACAAAACCACAACCACAAAACCACAAAACCACAAAACCACAAAACCACAAAACCACAAACAGAAGACATTTTCTGTTTGGAAGCTAAGGTACCATACAACAATAAGCAAGTTTTAACTAGAAATTCCCATCCTTCCCTAATATAGCCTTGTTTCTGCTACAAGACTCTAAGATGATTACCCATTTACTGAATCTGTTGTTAATAATTTGATGGATCTGCATTTTTAAAGAGAAAGAACACAAAGGGGAGGAGAAGAGAGAACTGTCTAATTAATTTGTAAGAGTTTTAATAAGTTTTAATCTTATTTGGCATCGACTCCAATAACCATTCTTGAATTCAGTAGTAGCTGAATAAAACCTTTTAAATATAAATCTTGACACCACTTTAATTACAGAACTTCTCTGGCACCTCCATACAAAATAATACATCTCCAAAATGATTTTGTCAAGAAAACAGTATCTTCTTTTGATTTACAATGGCAAGCAACAATTAACATAATTACTCCCACTTCTCATTAAATAGTTATGTAATTTATTGTACAAGTAATTAAACTATTGCAATTTAATAGATTGAAGATGCAAAACATATATAATTTATATTCATAACTGTACTAGCTTTTCATTTCCATTGTAGTTAGCTAAATTTTACTACAAATTTCAATAGGTTTTGTTATTCACATAGGCTTTATTCACAACACTGTCAAGTGTCTCAAGTATTATTTACATTGAGCAATCAGAAGACTATTTTGGTGAACCTTATGTATAACAGTATTCTAAATTCACTCAAAAGTTAATCTGAAAGTTATGAATAAATTTATACAGATTTCCAATACCCACTGTTACATTTAAGCAGTTTCCAGTCATAAATTAATTGTGTTACATCTCCGTGTTTGGTATAATTTATGTTTTTAAATGTAGATATTATGCAGTGTTTTGCCTTGTCTAGGATAATTTATTTTTCACTGCCTCTGAGGTGGTCTTCAACTGCAATATCATTTATAGGATATTAACCTTAGAGGTGGTAGTGTGAAACAATTTTAGCTTACCTGCTTTTATTTCTCTGATCAATATGACCATCCCTAATCAATTTTAAGATAGTACGCTCTTCTGTATACTGATGGGTAGTCCAATTGCAAGATTAATTTAGCAGATTCTTATAACGTTTGACTCATTAGATTTTAGATTCAGTGTGAATTTTTCTTTGCTCTGTCATGGATGGAATTAGCTAATTACTCATCTTGAATGAGGACATATTCAATCTATAGTTCCCTTATTGAGTTCCCTTTCCCTAATGAAAGTTGACATCAACTCAACTTATTTAATACATGTACAAAGTTTATAAGCATTCTAGACAATGCAATTTACAATTTAAACAACCAAATTACTTCTGGCAATGTCAGAATTGCCACACTGGTTAGATTAATAGTCTATTTGTTTATTGACATGTCATCCACAGAGTACATCACCAGATATATTAGAAAAAAAAATTAAGATCCCTCACTGTATTCAGTTACTGTTTCTAGAACAAAGGATCGTCTATAAATCAGTCTTATCTTCCTCATCACCCAACATTTCATCAATCCTTGTGCTATTCTCATATTTAGTAATTTCATATTTATTTTGAATGACTGATAAAAAAAGAACTTGGAATAAATTGCAGCAAAAACACAAAGTAAAAACCAGTATGATTACTTTTTGAGATCTGTGGTAGAAATAGAGGAAAAAATATAAACTGTAATCTTTAAGTGATGAAAGGGGAAAACCCCACCATCCTTGCTGTCTTCTACTCTAAGAAATTTTGTAGTTTTACAGTATAAATACACATGTTGAATCATAACACATTAGTTTTTCTTTGCTCTCTCCCAGCTTATGAATTTAGAGCTATATATAGCAATAAAATCTGTATAGGCTAATATAGCTAAATGTACTACACAATACAATTTTAGATTGAGTTATATCTTTAGGTCAAATTGGAAAACTATATGGATGGCTACAAATAGACAGGTATTGATTGCTAGCTCAGTACACAGTAAGAAATATACACTCACTAGTTTAAGTCTTCCTATTTGTATTCCATGAGTGTCTTTTGCAGTCAAGACTATTCATCTGTTTTCAATATAAATGAAAATGTTTCACATTGTTCCATTTCTTTCCCAACTTAACTGTAATATTTTGCACCTTGGAGTCCTTCAGACTTCCCTCTTACTGTTATCATCACAATTATGAGTTTCAACACAGCATTGACAGACTTAAATCTATACACTGTTTTCTATAATCATTGATTCCATATTGCTAACAGAAACTTGTGAAACAAAAATTAATTTGGAAATAGATCTTTTAAAAGGGACAAACAGTGCCCAATAAGTTTCAGGTTTTAGTGGAAAAGCTATGCTACTATAAGTTATAAGAGATGTCATTTTGTTTCTGTAACTCAGTTTCACCTATGGAAATGATATTATGACATTTTAGAATGAATTATTTTACTGTCCCCTTATTATCCAGATTCCTGTCTATCTGAATGATTGTAATATATATCAAATATATAATAACAGGTTCATCACAATTTAACCGTGATTATTTGGTACTGTATGACTTTATAATGTCAAACTTAACTACTGAGATTCAGCTTCTGTAAAGTCTAGTGATTAAACAATTTTTAGCATAATCAAGGCCAACCCCGTAACATTGTAATTCTGAAGGCAGTTGAAAAGGTAGAGAATTATGTATGTGCAGGAAGCGGAAGAGAGCAGCTTAGATTTTGCATCTCATGAATGATCACAACAGACTCTCAAATCTTCAGACTTGGCAAAATTGCAGAGCTAAAGAACACAACCTACCAGTGAAACTGTTTATAACTGAGTGACCAGAACACAGTGCTCTAAATCAGAACTCAGAGAAGAGTTCAGATAGAGTCTTATAGAAATACTTCCAGAATAATTATATATTTATGTCTGATTAAAGAATGGGGTTTGTGAAACTAAGCATGCAAATAATTAAATACATTGGTAGCAACCAATTACTACCTTGGCTACATAGACTAAATTGACGATCTCATTTGTGGCAGCTGTAACATTACCAATTGCTAATGCAGAGAAACTAGGATTTCAGATTCTTAGGTGCTCCTGCTCTTGTAGAGTGTGATGTGGGTAGCTAGAAAATGGCAAATGATGAACAAAAACAAAGAATTCTTTAGACACAGCCAAGGCTTTAATGATCACTTTCCATCTCACTTCCACTGTTTACAGAAAATATTAACCTTCAAGAACAATAGAAGTCATTGTAGCATGTTGCTTTTATGTCATTTCTTGATATGTCAGAGGTGAAGTAACTGCTTGAGAAACAAATTAAAAGCAAAATGATTTTTTAAAGCAATGGAAACACAATGAAACATTACAACTTAGATCTCTAGATTTGCATTATAGAAATATTCAAATCCATGGTGGTGAATTCTGCAAACTTTGAGCATACCTCATATGTGTTATATATTTTAAATACAATTAGCACTTAAGATGTACTTTAATACATAACTCAATTCCATAACTATTCTTGATTTCTTGATTTCTCAGAAATACTGCCTCATTCAATTTTCTACCTTTTTTTTTTTTTTCTCCACTGCATTTCACCTTTGTTTAGAAATGTCATCCTTTGTTTAGAAATGGCATTTTAAGATATCAAAGTAGTAAAAGTATTAAATAAAACTACTAGAATTACAGAAAGAGTTATGAACCAAAAAGATGATCAGAGCTTTTGCTGGTTAAAAATTTCTGAACACTGTAATATTTAGGACTATCAGAAGTCTGTTCATTTTTAAAACAGTGATGAAGAGTGCATCGAGCTCTGCTTAAATTTGGTGTTCTCCAAGTCTTAGGTATTAAATTTTGGTCTCAGGAACATTTATATATTATTTCTTCTGATGTAGAGAAAGACTTTGAGCAGTGGATCTCAGTCTTCAGTGTTTCTCTCTTTGCGTAATTCTCCCACCTCAATCAGCATTTTCCCCCCACAGGTTCTGACTTACATTGCAAATCACCACAGTTTGAAACATAAAGAGAAAGATGAAATAGCAGTTGTTTATCCAAAATGTAAAAATCATCCATGACTGATGCTAGACTGAGAACTGAATAGGAGCAGCTCCATATATTGTTCAAGTCTACCTATTTTTGATACTAAATCAAAATCATATAAGTCCTCTGTGTTATTTGAGAGGAGACAAACTCACTTTGCTCTCTACAGAGTGCATCTCTTCCATAATTTAACACGGACTCTCTTTGATTCATTTAACATAAAATCTGAAGTTTGAAGACCTACTTGAAGGTGATAGGACAAAATGAGAGAAGTTGTATTGGGTTTAAGCATCAAGGTGTTGGCAGTGGGGTGAGTAGGCTGCAGGGGTGGCCTCTTTGAGAAGAGGCCAGGGCTGCTCCATGCTGGACACAACAGATTCCAGCCAGCTCCAGTGGACCCATTGCAGTGCACAGCTGAGCACCTCAGCCAGGCTGGTGTGTCTGTGTAAAAGCATCTTTAAGAAAGGGCACACCACTACTCAGCAGTCTGAGAAATGAAAAAAAAAAAAAAAAAAAGGTGTGAGAAACAACGCCACAGATAGCAAAGCCAGAAGAAAAGGGTGAGGAGGTTCTTCAGGCACTGGACCAGATATCCACACTGCAGTTTATAGAGGACCTCATAGTGGATTAGGCGGATGTTCCCTAAGAAACCTGCCACTGGAGCACAGGGAAAAAGTGGGGAGGAAGGAGCAGTAGAGACAAAATGTTATTAACTGACCACAACAACCATTCCCCAAGCTCGTGTGCTGCCTGGAACAGGGGAAGTCGAGAAGCTAGGAATGGAGGACTGAAGTTGAGCCTGGGAAGAAGTGTGAGGCGGGGGGAGGATGCTGAAGAAGGTATTTTCATTTTTGTCTTTGTTCTCCACCACACAACTCTATTTTAGTTCATAATAAATTAATTTTCCCCAAGTTGGCTTTGCTTTCCCTGTGACAGTAACTGGTAAGTGATCTTCCTATTATTATCTTGACCCATCAACTTTTTCATCTTATTTCCTGCCCCTGTTCTGCTGAGGAGAGGGAGTGAGAGAGAGGCTGGGTATGAGTCCAGGAATCAGCTGTGGGCAACCCACCACAGAAGGCCTCTAAGAGAAAAATTCCTGTTATCTCCATGTTTCATATAAATGACAATTTTATTCAATTAGATCATAAAACATATAGTTGTCCCTTAATATATAGTGTATGGGTATAATATAGCTAAATAATATTGGTTTGCATGCTCTATGCCATTCTGTTTGTTTCTTACTATGATTTTAAATAGCAAAAATCTTACTCAAATTATTATTAGCGTTTACCAACTTGGTGTTATTCACCAGAAATCAGCACTTGCATTTCAATGTTATTAATAGGTAGTTGTGGTTTTCAACAGTATGATTTCTTACATAAAGTACATGAAAAAGAAAGAAATGTCCATTCTTTCACAACATATTATAGTTGGTTTGAATATTTGATGATGTGGCAGTTTATTTTGTTAAACGTTACTGTTAATAAACAAAATTAGATGCTTTCAGAGGGAAGAAGAACTTCCTTTTTTACACAGCTGCCCAGAATAACTCTAAATGAAATCTTTACGATATTGCTTTTCTGTATTTTGGGAAGGAAATGATCCCAGAAAACATAACCTCCAGAGCACATAGCAAAGTCTTACAATTTCCCACAAAACTCATATTGTGAAGTAAATTAATATCTTCTACACTTTGGGGTAACTATTTCCACAAAATGCATCTGTAGTTTTCTTCTATTAAGTCGAAAAAAGCATAGTGACCCTTCAAAATGTAGAGGGACAAATTTCACAAGTTTGAAAATTATCACTTGCCTTTCTCAGCTGGACTGGGGAGAGAAAACATAACAAATCACCCATGAGTCAATGTCACTCACCAATTACCATCACTTGCAAACTAGACTCAACTTGGTGAAATTAGTTTAATTTATTACCAATGAAATAAGAGTAGGATAATGAGAAATAAAACTAAATCTTTAAACACCTTCCCCCCACCCCTCCCTTCTTCCTGGGCTCAACTTCACTCCAGATTTTCCCTGCATGTTTAGAAGTGACTTGTATTAACATCAGGAAGCCAGTTCCAGACTTTAGTAAAGCTAGGATAAAATTTGTGCTGTATAAATTTAAGAAAAATTTATATCAGCAAAGTTATAACACATTCGTAAAGCTCTACATTTGCACGTCTTTTTGACTTGGAAAAAAATATTTTATTGACTCTTTTTTTATTATTATTTTGGTTTCACTTCAGGCTTAATGATTTTCAGTGAAGAAGAATTTTACAACAAAACTAGATCTGATTTATTATTCAGTCTCTGAAAAATGTTACAATATAGAAGGCTTTTGTCTTTTACCAAGGCTTATATTTCTTACTGAAGGAAAATGTTTCCACCTTTCTTTGAACTATGCACAGACATGAGTAATAAAAGATTCTTTTCAATTTGGGAATAATATCAGATTATGCCCTTAATCTCCCAGTTGTAAAGTTAAATAGGTTACTGGTTTATTTTCTGTCCTGATCATTATAAATTAATTAACATGACTGACTTAACCCAGCAGTTCAGCTCCTTTAAGAAGACAGAATACAAAACATCTATACTTTAAACATTGACCTTGAGTAATACAAAAAAAGCAGAAAAATACAATCTACCAGAATGTAATAATGATATAATGAGGCATATTAAATTGAAAGATTAGAAAAAACTTATTGCTTTTCATTAGAGAAAGCCTTTCTTAAAAGCAGAAATTTGGGATCATATTCTCTTGACCACTTGTGGAAGGATGCAACATCATTTGTCCTCTTTCCGAGCAACTTGCCACTGATGGGGCTGGTAGCTGACAACAAGGCTATACATGGGAAGATCATCAACTGAAGTTCTTCTCTCCCTAGGCATTAGGAGACTAACATCCATAGCTCATGGTCACCTAAGAACCACAAACAACTGACCAGAGCTCAAGCCTGTGACGTATTTAGCACAGCAGTAACATTACCATGCAATGTTATCCTTAAATAGACATCATATGTCAGAGGAGAAGCAGATCTTATTGTTTTTATGATGTAAGGTTGCTGGCACTAAGTATCTTTGTCCAGGAATTTCAGATTACTACTGTAACTAGTAACCATTTCTTGTTACTGCCTATAAACGATGAATTTTCACCAGTTCTCTGAAACTGTTGGAGATAGTACTTTTTTTTTTTTTTCAAGCCCAGAATAAAAAAGTAACAATGGTCATGTCTGTCCAGCACAATTTCTTAAGCATGAGCTCAGAGAAGAAAATCATAGTTGTTTCCAGAAAGTTAATAGGAGCAAGTATAACTGCTAATTATGCCAAGTGAGACTTCCTGGTTTTATCAGTCCAGCCCAAGCCAATGCTAAAAACGCATTTCAGGTTATGTGTTTTACCACTTTCGCCTATTCTGAGATTTTACTTTTTAACTAGCAAGGTGGGGGATGCTGTTTCTTCAGTTCTTCCCACCTACTCTTGAGTAACATGCTATATTTAATGCCTCCTATTTTCTTTACCTAGTCTTCCATGCATAGATAACCCTTCCCAGTGACAGAGCTTTTATTAATAAAAAAGAAGGCCCAATACCTACTTTCTAAAAAAAATGAAACTCAGATGTCACATCATGGAATCTACCAAAATCAGTGAATCACAAGATCACCTGAACAACGGTTGACAAAGAGATATCGGAGTTTTGCTCTAACTCAGTTTTCACTACCATCCAGACTTGACAGACAGTCATGCTGGAGAGAAAGGTTCAGGCCTGTTAATGGACATTTTTTAGGTCTAGGAGAAAGCACATAACCTTTGCAAAAATCAATGGTTATTGTTTGTTTCACAGCCTATATAGTACATAGCAGTAATTTGCTGCCACTCTGGTTTCTCCTGAAAACTAGCTTTACAAAGCTTTGCAAAACTGTAAAATGTGTTCTTTCAAAGCTTAAGGAACAAATTCTTGCGAATTTTCAGGCAAACAAATTATTTTCCATCAAACAAATATTCAATAGTGTTACGCTATTTGGTTAGTAAACTAACAGCAATGGTGTTGCATTAGTTCCAAATTATTCTGTTTAGCTAAACTAAGGATTACTGTACATCCAGGCAGACCTGATAGCTAGGAGTCCTGACAGAGAAGATTAGTAAGGGTGGCATTATAGTGGGGCTCTGCTATAGGCCACCTGTCCAGAAAGAATAGATGGATGAGGTCTTCTACAGACAGCATGAAGTAGACTCGTGTTTGTAAACCATGGTCCTGCTGTCAAAATTAAATAACTGCTGAAGAAACAACACAGGAAGGCATAAGCAATCAAACAGGTTACTAAAAAGCACTGATACCCTGTTCCTGACATGTTCCTGATGACCTTTGTATCAACCTAGAGTCATGCCCTGCCAAGGCAGGATGCCAAAGAAGATGTCCCACTGGCAATGTTGTCTCTTCTGGGACTTCTGAGGGCTGATACCCACCACCCCCACCACGCTGCAGCACCCCAACCGGGGGCTCATGTCTTGGAAACCTCCAGGCTCAGGGACGCC
>KL282407.1:0-10300 GCA_000699545.1 Podiceps cristatus
AAGATTCTTCAAGACATGTTTGTAAGAGCACGGTTCTTTCAGAGCTGTCAAATCCTCTACTTGATGATTTTGTAACTGTTTAGATCCCTGTGATCTATTGCCTTCTTCCCTGGAAGAAGACAACCTACTTCTTGATAGACCAAGCACAGTTTCCTCAACACTGTCAGTTTTGTTCACTGTTTCACAGATGCAAATAGTAATGCCCTTATCTAGATCTCTTTTAACGGCAGCCTGTCTCTTCGCAGAGCTACATCATATCCAGAAACTCTAAAATTGTCCTGTTTCAGTACTGCATAGCAGATTGCAGATCAGACTGAGAGACTGAGCTACTTACATCAGACAGGAAGTTTTCCTAAAATAAAATTTATTTTTTCAGTGGAAGCAGTGCTGGGCATATGTCTGTCTTGCAGACCAGACATGACAAACAAAGCATCTAACTGATATGGAATGTGGGAAGTTCAACTGTATAAATAAGAGTTTGGGGTCTTTTTCCCTTCCTTTGCTTTCTGTATGATATATTATCTTTTACCAAGGGTTTTAATGTTTGCCTCCACATCTTCACAATTAACTAAATTCATATATACAACAGTAACCAAGCCCAACTGCCATTTAGCTCTAAAGATTCAATATTTTTTAAAGATTGTGCTCAGTAAAACTTCTTTAACAGAAGTCAATTCAACCCTCCCTCCCCTCACACCCCAACAAAAGCAAAGGGAGAGGAGCATCTGGAAACAACTGGACAGATCACAGATCCAATGGTGGGTAAGGTTGCTCCTTGCTTTTGCTCAAAAACCTCCACAAAATCCCTGAATTATAGTGGCAGTGCCCCCAGCAGACTGATTGATGGCTTAAGGAAGAAGGAGAGGGAAAAAAGGGAAAAGGGAAAAGGGAAAAGGGAAAAGGGAAAGGGAAGGGGAAGGGGAAGGGGAAGGGGAAGGGGAAGGGGAAGGGAAAAGGTGTAAGGAAGATCATTATTTGAAAAAGACATCTAGGATCTATTTAATTTAAAAAAAAAAAAAAAATATTTGGAAATGATGGTTTATTTCTCAGTAAGCAAGAGTTTTGAATCCTCCGCTTTCCTCCATTTCTGGGAGATCTCATCCATTCCCTGTGACTCAAATAGGCTCTGCTGTGCAGAGTCCTTGGTGCATGATGGGAAAGTTCAGATGTAGCATCCTCAAGTACAGTGTGGCTCCAAAAACAAGCTCATAAAGAAAGGCATGGTTCTGAGCTGCCTGCTCAGATGATCTGCTAAGAGTTCCGTCCTCTAAGAACTGGCCTGGATGTCTCACTTGGCAGCATAGGTGAATACTACAGCTCAGCAAGACTATGTCCATGAATAACGATATGCCTACGTTCATGGGCTTTCATCTTTTGGGCTTCAGTAACTATACATCCTGGGTCAGCTCACCTTTCTTGCATTACAACAAATCATCAGAGAGATTTACAGAGACATTCACGTTAATTTTTAAACTGTGAGACTCCAGAGTGTAACCAATCCCTTTTCTGCAGCTTTACAGAATGTGATGTAAAGCCAAGCTTATAATTTGCATTGTTTTTTTCTCTTTTAATTACCTAAGATTCAGTAGTCTACTTTCTGCAAGCAAGTTATAGCCATTGTTGCATTGCACTGTAGCAACGCTCCAAAGAGGAAACTGGCCCAAGCATGGTGGTTCACCCCAGTGCATTACTGCAAGGAGACAGTGAAGCTCCAGTGATTCACACAGAGGAGCGGGTCTCATTCATTTATCTTTTCTTTTTATCAAAAATTCAGATAAAGAAGTCAGAAGGTGTGAAAGATCAACTTTGAAGTGCAATAGGTTGTGGATTCAAAGAGTTCTGGGTTTATGTGTCTTTTAAGTTTTCCTATCAAAAAGACACACAGATAAAATTTTGCTGCAACAAAACTAGAAAAGCTGCAGTTCTGCAAAGTAGTGTTGTAGACCACATTCTGTAAGTCAAATAGTTTAACTTGTTTATCAAGTTTTAAAATATCTTACATCTACGTAATGACTGAGAGATTTTTAAAAGCAAGATGCATAGATTCTGGTCAGTTAATTAAAAACCATTTGTCCCTTGCAATAATTAGAGTATGATACATTTTTCAGCATCATCTGTATTAGTTCTACATTAGCTCTAGAAATATGAGTTCATTAAAATGGCAGGGATATTTGATTTCATACAGTAGAGGGATCCAAAACTATGAGTTTAAGCAAAGGTATCTCTCCATCAGAAAGGATAGAGTTTTACTGGATAGATCAGGCTATTCTGTCTGATCATTTTGTTTTTATTTAAAACCAAATACTGTGGAATATAGCAATAGAGAATAAATGAAACTCAGCACGGTAAAGATCTAGAGAAATGTCATACAAACGCTTGTTGCTAGCTGTTACAGCAGTGTGCTTCACTTTGCTTACCAATGAAATGGTCTTGGACATGGTCCTACCCAGTGTAACCATTTTCTTGTCTCTGGTGCTTTAATCGCATGGCTGTAACATGCTAAGGAGCACAGAAAAATGTTACAAAAGAAGCAGCCCTTATAGCTTACAGCTGAATTGAACAAGAATTGAGCACATTTCACTCTGAAAATAGAACAGAGATTGAATGACTTTCCAATCTAATGCAGTGTCAGAGCTGGAAATGCAGTCCATGACCAGTCTAGTACCTTAAACGGTTAAGTGTGAAACACTTGAGCTTGCCTCAGGATTGTTGGAAAGCTAAAAATTAAGGTGATCTGACAGATTAATGGATGGACAACCCTGCACGGATTGTTCAGTGCAAAGATACTACCTTTGGCTCTGTGTCTTTCAATCAATTTTTGAAAGCTGGATGGTTATTTAGGAGAAAGAACTATGTGCTACCTTGTTCTTGTACCCTGGGCATATGCCATTGGCTGTTGCTGGAGTCAACAACTGGACTCCACAGCTGTGAATATCTGAAGTTCATTTGTGTCCTGCAGAGCACAGAATCAGAGAACAATTCAGGTCAAAAGGGAGACCTGGAAATTACATGCTCCAGCCTCTGCAAGATCATCTTTCAAGTTAGATGCAACTTTAAAGGCAGCCTTGGCTGCTCAGGTCCACACCATTCATGTTTTGAACACCTCCAAGGATGCAGATGTGACAGGGTCTCTTATCCCTAGTCCAAGCAGTTTGTCACTCTCATTGCAAAACTCTCTTTTCCTGGTCTCTGAACAGAGCTTCTCCCGTTGTTATTTATGTCCGTTGCCTTCTGTTGCACCACAGCGCACCTCCCACTGTGTCTCTCCACACTCTCCCTGTAGGCAGCTGTAGATGTCAATAAGATCTGCCCTTTAGCCTTCATTTCTCCAGGCTGAATAAATGCAGTTCTCCCCATCTGCCCCTGGACACCTCTCCTCCAGCCATGTAACCACTTGGTGGCCTCCTCTGGACATTCTTGTCCTGCGGAGACCAAAACCAGGCACAGGACTCTGAAGACATGCTCACCGATGGCAGGCAGAGGGGAAGCAATCCTTTCCTCATAACAGCTACCAATAATACTAACATTAAAAAAACTATGAAAAAAAGGTAAGATAAAGTTTCATAATTCTTTTATATAGAACTTGTAGTGGTTTTTTTTGGGTTTGCTTTTATTTTTTTTTTTCTGTGGGAAACTTAAAAACAAGTAGGCAAAAGTTAAAAAGAACAAACTGAGAACTTAAAATATCGTATATGTTAACACACCCATTTTGAGTAGGGTGCCTGCCTTTTTTTCGTAAGCATTACATGCCTAGCTAAAACACTTCTGCAGACACAAAATCATTGTATCAAGTTCAGATCATTAATTCCACTTCATAGGTGAGGAAATCGTTATATTCAAGCTCAATAACTTCTTTACAGTCTCTGAAATGCTCTGTGTAAGAAGTATAAAGCTGAATCTCATCTATTAGTTATCATTTTCTCTATGAATGAATCCTCCCTCTTCTCTGCATACATTAAATCATTTTATTCTCCAGAGTACTTTTGTGACTGGGCATTCCTTAAGCATCAAGAAAATTGTTTACCACAATGTATCTTGTTGAAAAGCAGGTGGTATTTAGTCCATTAGACATGTATTACTACTGCTTGCTGAGAGGAAACTAAAGTAGAATGTATTTTTTTCTTGTCAGCTGGAACACACAGCAGTAAGGTTTGACATCACTGTGACAGAATTGCTAGTTGTCCTAAGAAGAAAATGAACAGTCCTTGTAAGAATGCATTTAGCCTGATGCTCTGTCTTGGGCAGGAAACTTGGGTGCACCAACTGCAAGGCTGCTTCTAGGGAGGATGCTCCAGGAAAGGGCGGGGCTTCTGTTTATTTTTTCCCTTTTCTTTATATTTTTTTTTTTTTTTTTTTTTTTTTGCTGCTGGTGGTGGTGGTGTTCTGGTTCATGAACAGTGAGTCTCACATTTGCTGGCATGCGGGGGATGCCAAAGTCACAGGACAGACCTGTTGCCACCTCAGTTTTCATAGCTTGTTGGCTGCTTCTTGTGTTTAGGGTGAAACTGCAGAGTAACAATGGAGGGGAAACATGAACTGACACAGTAGTATGTGTCCTACAGATAGAAAACACCTGGGAGATGAGATGGATAAATTTATTCCTTACTGCTGACTATAGGTAAGGAAAAAATCTTCGAGTATCCAGATGATGCTGGTTTCACTTGTGCTGTACAAATTTTACACCAAAAACTTATTCCACAGAATTTTTAGCATGAAGAAATACAAAGACAGAAAAAGAGGGTAAACACCAGGGACGGTGCCAAACCCCAGGCACATAATAAATATGAATCTGCAGTGCAAAGTTGCAAAAAATGCTACAACTTTCTACTCACTTTCTTCATTTTCTCATCTCTACAGTAAATCCCTCAACATGTGCATTTGAAAAACTCCGCCACATGGCACAAGCCATATTTTTATCTAGGAGAGAAGATCAACCTCACGTGATACCAATGAGTTACAACTTCTAATCTGCTGCTACTGGAAAACACTTTGACAGTACAGAGGTAAATTTGTACAGCCTAGACCAAGTCTTTTACGGGCTGGTGATGCACTGGCCAGAGAAGAAATAGAGCAGCATCATGCTATCCACAGGCATTTAAAAATATTCCCTTCTGGCCTGCACTGCTCCTTTCCTAAAGCCTTCATCCTATTATACCAAACTATCTTGAACATCATGGACAGATGAGCAGCCTAAAGCAGGTAAATTCTCTGCATTGATGGCTTATTTTAATTATTTACAGCTGATTAACAATCATCATAATTTGTTGAGGCTGTGACTTGAAACATCTCCTTAAAGGTAATGGAATAAATGTATTTGAAGAATTATTTTTTTCAGTCAGCCATAGGAAACACAAGATAGCTGCCAGAATAGGTCATTACCTTTGTTCTTCTTTTTTTTTTTTTTTTTTTTAAATTCTTTGAGAGATGGTAGATAAAATGTCTTCATAGCATTTTTTTTACTTCTGCCTAATGAAGCCTTAAAATATTTTTTTTTCCTTTTCTAGAATATGGAAGCTTGCTGGCTGCTTTCATTCAACATACTGTTTTGCCCAACTTGCAAAAATATGCCATTGTATTACTGTGAAAGACAGTTCCTGTTCTTGGTGAGAAAAAACTTTGTGCTTCATTCTCACTTGCTTTCTATCAGAAAGTACAGAAAATTATTTCCTGTAACACCCTCAGTGTGTTTTGTGAAGGAAGACTGAGCTTCCTGGGCCAAATTCAGGAGCATGAAGTTCAACAGAAAACATACTACTATGAAATTTTAATACTGTTTTTTCCTATATAAAATTTGTTTCAAGAATCTAGACTTAATGGTTCCCTATCACTTTATATAATATCACCAAGCAACTGAAATATGATCTCAACCGTTTGTGTACCATCAATCCACAAAACCATTGACAAAGTGTACCAAAATGTGGTGTTTTTTCTTCAGTCATTACATTCAGGTGCAAAGAGTAAGTCCTTGCTTTCTTCAGATCAGTGCAGGTCTTTCATCACATGTGATATCTACTAAAGCAATACTACAGTGTGAAAAGGTGAGAATCCCTTTTCTTTGACATTATGTGATAATGTCAAAGATATTGTGGTATTCTAAAAGCTTCCTCTGACACTTGCATAGTTTTGTTCTGGACACCTCCAGTGCTAAAATTTGGTAATGTAACTGGTGGTTTTAAATGGATTCACAGGTCAGTGAGTTTATGCAAGCTTACCCATTCCTATGTACAACTGTTTGGTTAAATGTGGTAGAAAGTGAAGAAACAACATTCTTACTACATAAGAAGGACCCACAGGGTTAGTGGATCTTGAGCCCTTGCAATGAATTTGTGAAGTCCATAACAGAAAGCTCAGGGGACGTGTCTCTAACTTCCACGGGAAATGGAATATGCTCAAACATGAGACCAAAGTGCTGCTTGGCTGGTACAACTGAAAATGCTGTTACACATTTAGGAGCTTATTGATTGATTACTTGGACCTGGAAGTCTGTGATAGAAGTTGCTGAATGACATTTTCTCAAGGTAGTTTTTCTTCCTTACAGGTGTTATGTAGCACGTTTTGTCAGAAGGAACTCTGCTCACAATTTTGGTTTCTTCAAGAGGCATACATCATAAATACTGTCTGAATCTAAAACTAGTCCCTGCATTATAAAATGCCCTGCTAGGAAAGTCTCATGGACAGGAAACCTATAAGCTGTCAGCTCTCACCTGATCTCAGGCCCTCTCTGCAGAGGAAGCAGCCCAGGTGGATGCAAGGGAAGTGGAGACGGCAGGCTTGGAGGGGAACGGTCCCCTCCTACACCAGTGATGTTCCTGCCAGAAATCACCAAGTCCCCAGGACAGGCTTTCGAAAGCTGGAATGTTGTCTTCCACTCTGTAGATGCCTCTTTCATCACATTTCTACTAGAATAAAAGGACATTTTAATGGAAATAGCAAGTGCATTGTTGGTTTAGTAACAATAACATGGGTGAATTGCACAGCAAAATAATTGCATAATCAGAATCTTATGGCATTTACTAGAGCACTAGAGGATTCTCAGGGGATAACTTCTGAGGGACTAGGGAATCATTTTCATGAGCATAGCATTTCTAAACCTCCATATCACTCTTTGCAAGTGTAAATGAGATGCAGCTAATGCTGTCATTTTCTGTTTTCCTATTCTGTTGAGAATTCAGCACATAAAATCACTTTGCCAAACATTTTATGGTACCCTAGGACCAGTTTTAGTAGGCAGCAAAAAAAATGGCATGCAAGGAAGGCAGATAGTAAATAACTGGACTTTCTGTTTTCTGGTTGGTCAAAAGATTTTATTTGAATAATTACTAAGAAATGTGAATATATTGGTTGTAGTCCATGTATTGGCTTTTTTTATTTCTTGAGAAGGAAAAGAGAAAATAGGGGCTGAAGAGAAGTCTTTCTCTTCTTTAGAATTATGACCCTCATCAAAATCTCTTTGTCTTCTATATAGCAAACCACCGCCCTCAAAGAAAAAAAAAAAAAAAAAAAAAAGGCTGTATAATCTAGCTCAAATTGATGGCAGCTAGTATGCCTCTGGAAAAGTATAGAAAATTGTATTTTATTTACTTATATATTTTTAAATTTATTTATGATTGTTATCAGTATAGTATTAAGGCTGTAGTCACTCCTCAGAACCACTTTGTGCTAGGTGCTGTACAGATATTGCTAACTGTTGATCTAGGTAAAGACCAAGAGATAAGAGGTCAGAAGGATGAGGTCATACTGCATTGTCTTTATCTATAGGAAGAGATAATTTATAATAATCCAGGTCTGTGCCATTAAGAAGATGTGATCTAAAGATGTAAATGAAGTTGTCATTTTTTCCAATTTGCAAATGAGGATCTGAGAGACTTAATGACACTAAATTGGGCAGGCACACTGACAAAGGAATTAAACTCCTCTCTCCTGAGTCCAATTTCAGTTTCACCCATAGAAAGAATTATATTCTACCTGCCTTACATGAAGTTATCTGTGGAGACATGTAGTTACATACACAAGTAATACTTTTTGACCTCATCCATATGATATTTCCACCCTTCGTGTATATAGCGCACTGCGTACACATGCTGAAGAATTCAAGGCATTGAAATCTGCATCACATCTGCATCTTACAAGAAAAAAAGACCATTCACAGGTGCCAGAGACATGGTTTATGTGATGCTGGACAAGGGCTGACATTTGTACAATCAGTTATCTGGGCTAACTCATGACCGAGGTTCTCTCACTGCCAGCTAAGAGTGTGATGTTTGCTAATGTAAAGTTCTCAGAAATTAATATAGGGTATTTATTTTGCCATTCCACATATCTTAAAAGGACTAGGACTAGAATATGTGATCAGTTTCTTAAGCAACTCATATTACTGTAGCTAAAAAAAGAATGCATTATTTTTAAAGTATGAAAGGCTTTTTATCATTCTCATAATTCAGGAACATCATGCAAGAGAGGCTTTCAGGTGGACAAAATAATTTCTAAGAGTTATAATAATATGATTTCAACAGTAAAGGGAGATATAGGTAACACAGAAAGCAAGTTTACACTGCATAATTTTGGGGTTCTCTTCTCTCAGAATGCTGAGGCTTATTTCTCAAGTTCATAAATATGTGTTAAAGGCTAATCAAATGCCTGAAGATTTTGCTGGATTGCATCACGAAACCTGTAGCCAGTTTGAGGCACATTTCCTTCCTTCAGGCTGCACAGGCAGATGATTTTTTCTCAGTTTGCCAAGGGCAATACAGCCCTTCCAGCCTTGCCATTTTACTCCTGCCAGAAGTTGTTCACCTTAGCAAATGCAGAAATGCAGGAAAAGCTTTGAGAAAGTTTGCATTTCATATTTTGTGCTTTATGCTTTACTTATTAAAACAAACATTGCTTCCAAATTAGAACAAATACAACATCCAGGCTAAGAATGTGAAACTTACTTATTGATTATGGGAGGTCTTTATGGGACATGTCTTTAGGAATCTCAAAAGCACCAATGTGATGTAAAGATTTCATTGTAACTGTTACTGCCCATTTTAAGCGAACTCATATTTCACTCACAGAATATTTAAGTACCACGTCCTAAGAGCACAGGGCCAGGCAATTCCGAAAAGCTGGAGGTGAGCCAGGTGAGGGAGAAGGCCTGCCTGGCTAAGCAGGGATGTTCTTCAGGAGCTAAGGCACAAAAGGAAGGTGCATGGCCAGTGGAAGCAAGGACAGGTGACAGGGGAGGACTACAGAGATGCTGTTCACCACTGTATGCCAGAAATTTGTGCAGCCAAAGCTCAACTAGAGTTGAAGCTGTCCAGTACCATGAAGGACAATGAAAAGGACTTTTTAAAATCTGTTAATAACAAGAGGCAGGCGAGAAATAACATTGCCCATTACTTGATGAGCATAGACACCTCACAAACAGGGATATAGACAAAGCAGAGACGTTTAATGCTTTCTTTGCCTTGGTCTTCAACACTGATGATGGGCTTTGGGACCCCCAAAGTCCTGGGCTAGACAACCATGACTGTGACAATGATAAACTTCCAACTAACCCCAAACTTATGTGGGATTTGGTGCTCCAGATGGATCCCTGTAAGTCGATGGGGCCTGACGAGATTCATCCGAGGATACTTAGAGAGATGGCTGATGTCATAGTGAACCCTCTCTCAAGGATTTTTCAATGCTCTTGGGAATCTCGAGAGGTAACAGTTGACTGGAAGCTGGCAAATGTTGTCCTAGTCTTCAAGAAGGGCAGCAGGGATGACACCGGAAACTACAGGCCTGTTAGTCTCGCCTCAGTGCCTGGCAAGATTATGGGGATTATTCTGGGCCCTATTGAAAAACACCTAAATGACAACACAGTCATTGGTCCCAGCCAGCACGGGTTCACAAGGGGAAGGTCCTGCTTAACAAACTTAATTTCTTTCTGTGACCAGGTCACCTACCTAGTTGAAAAGGGAATCCAGTTGATGTAATCTTTCTGGATTTCAGTAAAGCCTTTAATACCGTCTCTCATAGTATCCTCCAGAACAAAATGTCCAGAATACAGCTGGATAAACACATCAATTGGCTGATGGGTCAGGCCCAAAGCGTCATAGCAAATGGGATTACATCAGGCTGGCAAACAGTCACTAGCGACCTTCCACATGGATACATCTTAGGGCCAGTACTCTTTAATGTCTTCATCAATGACCTGGATGCAGGCCTTGAAATTATACTAAGTTTGCAGACAACACGAAACTGGGGGGAGCTGTTGACTCTCTGGAGGGCAGGGAGGCCCTACAGAGGGATCTAGACAAATTAGAGAGCTGGG